>QVTF01000004.1:17500-237500 GCA_003573665.1 Oxygymnocypris stewartii
TAAATGTGTCCAGCAGGCCTATTTTTTCCCCGTTTATAATGAAATTAGTGAATACATTTCTCAATTAAAGCAGTAGTCCGATAAGTAACGGTTATGTTTCAGCGTGACGTTATTCATTTAAATGTATTAAATTAAAATGATTCATTTAAAAACGTGTCTTGTTTTTGAAGCCACTAAGCAAACTTTCGTTAAAAAAAATTATAACTGAAAAAGTATACTTTTACATTAAAACGCCGCTTCAGTTATTGTGCAAACATTCAAAACAAGATGAAATGCAGATATAGAATTTCACAAAATACACCTTCAGGCTCATGAAAGCACACACAAGATGAAATGCACTTAATGAATCATTTTGTTGTGTAAATAAAAGAAACACTTTCTAAAATTAAAATAAACCAAAACTGCGGGGAAATGCGGTCTAATAAACCGCCTTTCAATCTTCACAGGATTTTAGAATTTGGTTTTAGAAACACTAGCTTAGACAAACTGATTCAGGAACTAGCAAATTACCAAAGGGGCATTTTGTGCTGAGCGAGCGGCGCTGAGCGCATTGAGCGAGCGGAGTGCTATCTTCAGAAAGACGCTCTCCGCTCTGAAGGAAATATGATCGCTACGCTCGCGCTCCACTCCGCTCACATGCTCTGGTTTAACGAAACGGTCCATAAAATACGTTGCTGTTCTGTTGTAAGTGATCATAATGATTCCTAATTGCATCTACTTTCGGAAAGGCCAAATAAAGTGTTTTTGCTTTCACCTAGAAACACAGCGTCTCCCTGACACGACTGCATCAACACTACTGTGTTACTGAAACCATGTCTTCTTTCTTTACGTGCACATTTGGGCAAATATTTCCACATCGTGATGTAGACATGTGGGGTGTGTTTGAATGAGCCGTTTTAGAGGGGCGTGGACGAGTCTTAACTTTGATAAAGAATATATCTTTGGTTTTGAGACTTTAGTCTTTGCAACTTCAGGGATCTTATCTATGCACAAACAGCGTGTAGCACTCCAAAGAGAAAGGAAAGCTTGAAATCGCATCATATGACCCCTTTAAGCAATTTGCCCTGAAGTGGAACAACTGAAACAATTGAGGAATATGGTTGTTTGTTCATGACCCAAGAAAATGCAGTTGTGTTTTATTAACTTCTATAAAGTCAGTATCAAAGTGCAGAGCAGAAACACTTTGGATCCAGATGTGCATCGAGCTTCACTGAACGAAGCAAACAAACATGCAGATCTCTGAATGCTTAGTGAGTTGTTTGTTGTTGTGGGACCAAAAGATGAACACATTGACCATTCCAGTAAATAACAGGAGACATAAAACTCAGACCAGCATTTATAGATGAATAAGAACTTTAAAATGCACGTATAAAAGGAAAAAGCCACAAAACAAAGCTTTTTTTGTACCATGTTTATTCATTTGTCATGTATACAGTCATGGCCAAAAATATTGGCACCCTTGATAAATCTGATCAAAGAAGGCTGTGAAAATTTATCTGCATTTTTTTATCTTTAATAAAAAAAATTCACAACCTAACCTTTCATTGGATAATAAGAATTTAAAATGGGGGGGAAATATCATCATTGAATAAATGTTACCAAATACACGTTGGACACAATTATTGGCACCCCTCGAAATTCATATGAGTAAAATATCTCTGAAGTATATTCCCATTCATAATCACAATTTTGAGCACTCCAGGGTGATTATGAACATGACATTATCCAGCCATGGTTTCTGTTTCACAGAAATATAAATAGAAGGGAAAACAAAGCCCAAATTCTCTTAATCATCATCACAATGATAAAAACCAAAGAATATGTTTCTGATCTGCAGCAAAAGATAATTGAGCTTCACAAATTAGTGAAGATGCTTTAAGAAAAGAGCTAGAGCAGTGAAAATCCCCATTTCCACCATCAGGGAGATAATTAAGAATTTCCAATCAACATAAAATGTTATGAAACTGCCCAGAAGAGGACGTGTGTCTATATTGTTCTAATGCACGGTGAGAAGGAGAGTTTGAGTGTCTAAAGACTCTCCAAGGAACACAGCTGGAGAATTGCAGAAAATAGTTGAGCCTCTGGGTCAGAAAACCTTAAAAAAATGGTCAAACAGCACCTACAGGGTTTGTGAAAAATTCTCCTCACTCATCTAAATACAATCTCCAGCATATTCAGTTGTCAGACACGACTGGAACTTCAAATGGGACGGGCGTCGTATGATCAAATGAAACTAACAAATGAGCTTTATAGCTGCAAACACTCAAGATGGGTTTGGTGAACACAGGGATATAAAGTACCTCATGTGTACAATGAAATATACTGCTGTATTTCTGATGTTGTGGGTCTATATTTCTGCTGGAGGTCCTGGATATCTTGTTTAGACGCATGGCATCATGGATTCTATCAAATACCAACAGATAAAAAAAATCAACAAATGACTGACTCTGTTAGAAATATTATAATGGACCATGTTTGGATCTTCTAACCGGACAATAATCCAAACACAAACCTCAAAAACAACACATAAATGGGTCACTGAGCACAAAACCAAGCTTCTGCTGGTCATTCAGTCCTCTGACCTGAACCCTGTAGAAGATGAGTGAGATGAACTGAAGAGAAGAAGCTGTGAATCTGGAGATCTGGAGTGATTCTGGATGAAGGAATGGTCTCTGATCTTGTGTCAGGTGTTCTCTGACCTGAACCCTGTAGAAGATGAGTGAGGTGAACTGAAGAGAAGAAGCTGTGAATCTGAAGATCTGGAGTGATTCTGGATGAAGGATGGTCTCTGATCTCGTGTCAGGTGTTCTCTGATCTGAACCCTGTAGAAGATGAGTGAGGTGAACTGAAGAGAAGAAGCTGTGAATATAAAGGATCTGGAGTGATTCTGGATGAAGGAATGGTCTCTGATCTCGTGTCAGGTGTTCTCTGATCTGAACCCTGTAGAAGATGAGTGAGTGAACTGAAGAGAAGAAGCTGTGAATCTGAAGGATCTGGAGTGATTCTGGATGAAGGATGGTCTCTGATCTCGGGTCAGGTGTTCTCTGATCTGAACCCTGTAGAAGATGAGTGAGGTGAACTGAAGAGAAGAAGCTGTGAATCTGAAGATCTGGAGTGATTCTGGATGAAGGATGGTCTCTGATCTCGTGTCAGGTGTTCTCTAACCTCATCAGGTATTACAGGAGAACATTTAGAGCTGTTTAACTGCAAATTATATATCCCCCCATTTTAAATTCAAATTCTTATTATACAATGAAAGGTTAGATTTGTGTGATTTTTTTTTTTCCTTTTTATATAAAATATCAAAAGGATTAACAATGCAGATTAAATTTCACAGCCTTCTTTGATCATATTTACCAAGGGTGCCGATACTTTTGGCCATGACTGTATATATGTGTGTGATGTGTCTGTGAATAGCATAAAAAATCAAAAACTTTGTGAAACGGGTTAAAAGCAATTTGCATCATCTTTTTTTTTTTTTTTTTCTATTTTTCTCTAGTCTTGTTATGCCAGCTTAAATGCATTTAGTCTTGCATGCTTTGTCATCTGTGAAAGAACAAGATTATATTTTGCCATGTCAAGATTGTCAGTAAACAACAACTTACATGTTTTACTTTTTCTGTTCTTGACTCAAATTGATTTGTCTTCAGCACTGTCTTCAGAGACAAGTTTAGGGTATTTTATCATTTTTTGTACTTTGTCATTTTGTTGTCTTTGTTTTGGAGTCATGCTAAAATGCAGAATGTGCTTTAAACGTTTCCTTTAGTGAGCAGATCATATGGCTTTGGAGCAAGTAACTATTCCTTGAAGACCGTTTTAAAGTTATTATATTTGATCTATTACTATTATTATGAAACTAGACTCTACAAAGTTAAACTAAAATTGTTTTTATGAAAAGTTGTCAGTAAACTACACTAGACTGGAAAATCTATATTTGAGTAAAGCTACCATCCAGACATTTTTGAAAGAAGTCTCTTCTGCTCACAAAGGTTGCATTTATTTAGTCTAAAATACAGCAGAAACAGTAACACTGTGAAATAATATTATTTGAATTAAAAGTAATTTTCTATATTGTAATGCAATTTATTTCTGTGATGCAGCTGTATTTTCAGCATCATTCCTCCAGTCTTCAGTGTCACATGATCTTCAGAAATCATAATAATATGCTGCTCAAGAAACATTTCTGATTAGTATCAATGTTGGAAACAGTTATGCTGCACAATCTTTTTTGGAAACTGTGATGTATCTTATTTTTCAGGATCCTTTGATGAATAGAAAGTTCAAAAGAAAAGCATTTATTTGAAATGGAAATCTTTTGGAACATTATTGATGTCTTTACTCTCACTTTTGATCGATTTAATGCATCCTTGCAGAATAAAGCTGCAAAAAGTATCTAACAGACCCCAAACCATTTTGAACCGTTGTGTATATGACACACACCCATCAACACCACAAGATGTCCTAATACGTTTCAGGTTTAAGTTTAGGCCTCTTCACAAGCTTTAGAAGTCACTGAGAGCCTTTGGAATCACTATTGGGTTGTGATTTATGTGTTACTCTGTGATTAATGATCGATGAAGACTCTTTGGATGAATACGAATATATACTTGGGCCTTATTTCAACTCTGAAATCAAAAAAGAGAAAATAAGTAGTTTTGCAAAAAAGGAGGATGAAACCTATTTTATTTTAGTGGCATAGGTCTCTTTGTATGCAAAAAACCCCACTAAAAACTAATTCTCGGTTTGAATGCAATGGTTCTTATTATATTTATCAGACTTAATGTGATACGTGTATTGTCTTTCCACACTGAGCACAAAACAGCTGTGACATTAGAGTCAGCCAATCGTATGTGATGTTTAATATAAAGCTGTTTGGAGTGTGATTTCAGACCAATCAGATTTCATGGTGGGCGGAGCCAAAATGGCCAATTGCATGATGCTATCATGTCAATATGGACCAAAATCTCTGAGGAATGTTTCCAACACCTTGTTGAATCTAAGCCACGAAGAATTAAGGCAGTTCTGAGGGCAAAAAGCAGTCCAACCCGGTACTAGCAAGATGTACCTGATAAAGTGGCTAGTGAGTGTATTTTTTTATGAAATTGTGTATTCACAATTTCTGAGTGAAAATTGTTTCACTACCATTTTTTTCAGTGTTGCTTTTGCATAGTATTGCATAAATTATCTGTTCATTTGAAAACAAAAAAAATTTATCGGTTAAACTAAAAGTATGAATATGGTTATATGAATATGGATAGCTATGAAACAAGTGATATTCAGTTTGCTAAAATGTATGACTGACAAATATACAAACTGTGTAATCCAGACCAATGGAAATTATATTTAGGCTTTAGAAATAGTTTTTAGGCCTGATAATTTTTATTGTATCAAACAGCCAGTGAAATACAATTGGCTGCGTGTCTCTCATACATATTCATCACGGCTTCTGTCTGTGGTCATTAAAGCAACACGTGTCTAGAACATGTTGTTTTTGGTTTCCTGTTACTTTTTCTGGACGATCCGCAGAACTGCTAATCAATAACTATGAGATCTATATATAAGCGTGCTGCTTGTTGACACAGGGAATTGGCTGAAAGTGCAGTTAAACTGAAAGCCGTGTGTGTGTTTGTGAAAACCGGGTTTCTGGAATTGTTCAGTAAATGTAATAGTAATTAATTTAAAGGATAAATACAATGGGCAGTTTACCCCTGCCAGACCAGCAGCCTAGATTATATAATGTGGAACGTGTTTTTTCCCTTCCGGTCGTTCAAATTTATACGGCCGCAACATGTTTTGAAATTATTATAATGTGTGTCCTATGGCGAGCACAAATGGTTGCTATAGTAAAATTATTATGAGTTTCCTTCTTGGCCATAAAGGGTTAGATTCACATTCACCTTCATGATGTTTCAAACAGACAAAGATTCAAATCTGAAAATCTTCATGCGGCCCTTTTCCATATAATGACAGATAGATACATAGATCATGTCTGTCAAGCTCCAAAAATGACAATCAATCAATAAATAAATGCATACATACAGTCATGGCCAAAAAATATCGGCACCCTTGCAATTCTGTCAGAAAATACAACCCTTCTCAGAAAATTGTTGCATGTGCAAATGTTTTGGTACTCACTTGATGATTTTTTTTGGTTTGCATTGGAACAACACAAAAAAAAAAACAAGCGAAAAGTCAAATCTGATACAATTCCACACAAATCCCCAAAAAATGCACTGGACAAAATTATTGGCACCCTTAGCTTAATATTTGGTAGCACCCCTTTTGGAAAAAATAACTGAAAGCAATCGGTTCCTGTAACCATGAATGAGTTTCTTACCTCTCTACTGGAATTTTGGACTACTCTTCTTTTGCAAACTGCTCCAGGTCATTCAGATTTAAAGGATGCCTTCTCCCAACTGCTGTTTGAGATCTCTCCACAGGTGTTCTATGGGATTCAGATCTGGACTCATTGCTGGCCATTTCAGAACTCTCCTGCGCTTTGTTTGTAACCCTTTCTGAGTGATTTTTGAATTGTGTTTTGGGTCATTGTCCTGCTGAAAGACCGATGACCTCTGGTGGAGACGCAGCATTCTGACCACTATGTTGCGCCCAAAGATTCTTTGGTAATCATCAGATTTCATGATACCGTTCACACAGTCAAGGCATCCAGTGCCAGAAGCAGCAAAACATCTTTGAACCTCCACCATTTTTAACTGTAAGGACTGTGTACTTTTCTTTGAAGGCCTCATTTCTTTTTCTGTAAACAGTGCCATGATGTCCTTTACCAAAAAGCTCTACTTTTGTCTCATCTGTCCACAGGAGGTTCTCCCAAAAGAATTGTGGTTAACAAGTTTTGGCAAACTCCAGTCTTGTTTTTTTATGCCTTTGTGTCAGTACTGGTGTCCTTTTAGGGTCTCCTACCATAGCGTCCCTTTTCATTCAGATGGCGACGGATAGTGCGAGCTGACGCTGTTAGTACCGCAATGATATTACGCAGCACCTGTAAGTAGTCCCCAACTAGTTATGATATAGTTGGGGACTACTTTCAGGTGCTGTGTAATATCATTGCGCCTGCTGCACTCATGGTACGGCAGCAAAGTCCTTGATTATTACGCCGGAATGAGAGTATAGTTCCTAGACAAATCGGCCTAGAAAATCGCAACTCTTCGTTTTCCGTTGGTCTTAGGACACGATTTAACTACAGAAGAGTCCAGCTTTAAATAGGAAAAATATCTAAACTCTTTGGTCATTTTTGAGCGAGATGTTAATGGTCTAATCAGATTCAATGATCTATGCTAAGCTAAGCTAAAAGTGCTCCCGCCAGACCCGGAGATCGGCTGAATGGATTCAAATACGTAAAACTCAACTATTTAACTCTAGGGGAGTTGTAAAATGAGCCTATTTCCAAAAAAAGTGGAGTGTTTATTTAAGATCTCTGGAGATGGACTTGTAGCCTTGAGATTGTCCGTGTCTTTCCACATTTTCTTCTCTCAAATCCCCAGACAACTCTTTACACTTCTTTCTTTTCTCCATGCTCAGTGTGACACACAATACAAAGGTTGAGTCAACTTTTCTCAATTTTAACTGGTTGCAAGTGTGATTACTATATTGCCCACACCTGTTACTTGCCACAGGTGTGTCTAAATACAAATTATAGGATTATCACATATCACATTTTTGAAAAGCTATTATATCTTACAATTTTGAATAATTGCCAATACTTTTGTCCAGTCCATTTTTGAGTTCTGTGTGAAATGTGATCAAGTTTGACTTTTCTCAGTTTTTTTTTGTGTTGTTGCAGTGCAAACAAAAACAATAAGCACGTGAATACCAAAACATTTGCAATTGGAACAATTTTTTGAGAGAAGTGTTGCATTTTCTGACAGAATTGCAAGGGTGTCGACATTTTTGGCCATGACTGTACATACATTAAGCACCACGGCAGTAGTCCATATGACTCAAGCTCTGTATTCCCGTCTTATTGTCTTAGTCATACAATTACTGCATGTGAAGAACAAATTTAAGTCATTAGTTGCTGATAATTTAGCTTTTCACAATTTCTGAAATGCACGTGCATTCAGATTTATGATCAAGGCAGTTTTGATATCATTTGACTCTAGAATTTTAGAATGGAGCAAGACACTTCAGAGCTTTGGTGCAGTGGAAGAGTTTTGTTTTTCATGACTAAAGAAGACCTAAATATAATGCAGAAGTTGTATGGACATTATTTATGGAATAACTAACGTCTTTCGGATGAGACATTAAAACCGAGGTCCTGACTCTCTGTGGTCATTACAAATCCCATGGCACTTCTCGTAAAGAGTAGAGGTGTAACCCCGGTGTCCTGACCAAAATTCCCACCACTGGCCCTTGTCAATCATGACCCCCTAATAATCCCCATCCACTTGATTGTCTCTATGACTCTCTCTCCTCTCCACCTGTAGCTGGTGTGTGGTGAGCGCATACACTTGATTGTCTCTATGACTCTCTCCTCTCCACCTGTAGCTGGTGTGTGGTGAGCGCATACACTTGATTGTCTCTATGACTCTCTCTCTCTCCTCCACCTGTAGCTGGTGTGTGGTGAGCGCATACACTTGATTGCTCTATGACTCTCTCTCCTCTCCACCTGTAGCTGGTGTGTGGTGAGCGCATACACTTGATTGTCTCTATGACTCTCTCTCCTCTCCACCTGTAGCTGGTGTGTGGTGAGAGCATACACTTGATTGTCTCTATGTCTCTCTCTCCTCTCCACCTGTAGCTGGTGTGTGGTGAGCGCATACACTTGATTGTCTCTATGACTCTCTCCTCTCCACCTGTAGCTGGTGTGTGGTGAGCGCATACACTTGATTGACTCTATGACTCTCTCTCCTCTCCACCTGTAGCTGGTGTGTGGTGAGCGCATACACTTGATTGTCTCTATGACTCTCTCTCCTCTCCACCTGTAGCTGGTGTGTGGTGAGCGCGTACACTTGATTGGCTCTATGACTCTCTCTCCTCTCCACCTGTAGCTGGTGTGTGGTGAGCGCATACACTTGATTGTCTCTATGACTCTCTCTCCTCTCCACCTGTAGCTGGTGTGTGGTGAGCGCATACACTTGATTGGCTCTATGACTCTCTCTCCTCTCCACCTGTAGCTGGTGTGTGGTGAGCGCATACACTTGATTGGCTCTATGACTCTCTCTCCTCTCCACCTGTAGCTGGTGTGTGGTGAGAGCATACACTTGATTGTCTCTATGACTCTCTCTCCTCTCCACCTGTAGCTGGTGTGTGGTGAGCGCACTGGTGCCGTTGTCCTGTGTTAGCTGTCACATCATCCAAGTGGATGCTGCACACTGGTGGGGGTTGAGGAGAGACCCCCCCCTACATGATTGTAAAGCGCTTTGGGTGTACAACAATACACAATAAAGCACTATATAAATGCATCATTCATTCAAATGCACCATTCATTAATTCATTCATTGCATGCATACTTTAGCAAGGATGAATATGCAATTGATAAAAAAATGACCATAATGATATTTATAATATCACAAAATATTTATATTTCAAATAAACGCTGTTCTTTTAAAATTAAAGTCCTGAATAATAAAATGTCACAGTTTGCACAAAAATATGAAGCAGCACAACTATCTTCAACATTGATAATAATCAGAAATGTTTCTTGAGCAGTAAATCAGCATATTATTATGATTTCTGAAGATCACGTGACACTGAAGACTGAAGTAAGGATGCTGAAAATACAGCTTTGATCACAGAAATAAATTACATTTTATAATATATTCATTTAGAAAACAGTTATATTAAATTGTAATAACATTTCACATTTTTACTTTATTTTTGAATGAAATAAATACAGCCTTGTAGAGCAAAAGAGACTTCTCTTGAAAACATTTCCCAATTTTTTTAACAGTAGTACATAATAACTTTCATGGATATTTGGCGAACCCATAACCTTGCAGGTCTGTGAACAACACAGATTCATTTTCATTTAAATTCAGCCCATAAATCATAATGTCTTTCTGAGAAGTCCAGAGGTGCCCTACACTTGGATGAGGTGGTGTTTCTCATTCCTGGTTCTTATCCTAAATCAGAGTTGACACGCCAGGTCAGTTACTGGCACTCAGTGTTACCCAGGTCTCCGGCTTCAGTCCAGTTTCAGATGCATGTTCCATTGGTGTTCTGGACTCCCAGTGTGTGACCCAGTCTGCGGTCCACTCTTCACGAGCTGCGATTGGAGATGGCTCTTCCCTACATGTGCGAAGGCCAGTGGTCAGCAGACCTTGGAAAGGCCGGATCCTCATTACAATGGGAGTCTTGTTTCCTTATGGGTTCAGCTCTATATTTAAAGGATATTTTGATTTGCTCCGCTCTCTGGCCGTCTCGGCAGCACAGCTGATGTTCCAAAGCAAACGGCTCTGCCTCGTCTGGTTAACATGATCAAGATGTGCCCTGAGGCCTGCGGTTCGCTGCTCCTGCATTTGCACCTAGTTAAATGCATGTTGAGATATGCTGCTTGTTTTTGCAGTGCTGCTGAATCTAACTTTTAACGTGAAGGTTGGAGTTGCTGGAGCTCCTCGGCCTCATCGGTGGTCCTGAACATCTACTTGCCTAATTTTTTCCAAAATTGCAAAGGATGTTAATCTTAGCGAAGATTCTGAGGCAACACAAACAAGTGTTATGCATATGAACTGAGTGCAGATTGTCTACAGAACCAGACCTGATGTGGTTTGATCGCTGTCCGTGTTTTAAACGCACATGAATTCTCATGCAGCAAAGACCGTGGTTCCCCGAAAACAAGCCATGCATCACAAATGACCAGCCAAACCTGAATGAAGTCACTGTTTTATTTTTATGCACCATTCTGTGCTTTTGAAACTGGTTTCATTAAAGATGACCCTAGAAAGGCATATATGGTGTGAATTAAAGGTGGGATGAGTCTAAAATAAAATTTTATTTTACTCTACATCCTCAAAGGTGCTCTTGTCTTTCTCTTCTGGTAAAATAGGCCAAAAATAGTTATGGCTCTTGCAACAATATGATTTTGTTCACAAAATGCTCTTTAGAGTGAGAATGTCATATTAGCCACCCGATATTAAATACACCCCCCCCCCCCCCCCTGTCATATTAGCCCTTATACCCCCCCCAGGGCGAAGTCATTGCATTAAATGAGAAACATAGTTTTAAAAATAAATATTTTGATTCAATGTATATAATTTATTACACATTTTGTGTGGCCATAACATTGTTAGGTGGCATGAATGCATTTACACTGGAATTAGAATTGCATAAAAATGCTAAGAGATAAATATTTTAAATAGCCAGTAATGTTTATTATAATTATTTTTAATGAATATTGAACTATAAAATGGGGTGGTTTGTTAAATAATTTTTTTTACCACAATTAATGTTAAATCATCATCCTAGTTAAGACATGTTTATGTAGATGCTTTAGTGTGTATTGGCCATTTAAGCACAAAAAGCTGCATTTAGCCTGAAAACTGAAACCAAAAATAGTTTTAACTAAATATATTTATCAATTAACTCAAAAAATAAGTTGTATACAAGCATTTTTATTATGCATAAGTTTTTTTATATAAACTTTTTATAGCAAAAAACAAACTAAAGAAATCAACAACCTCAATTCAGTACTCAAACATTTTGACAACTGCTTTTTTTTGTGCCCTCACAATTTTCTTATCGTGCTTGAGTTAAAATTGCTTAAGTTTAAAGGAGCTGTAAGTTTTTGACTGCATAACATCATAAAAATACTATTATATGTTCGCATATATTTAGAAAATATAAGTTTACATATTTGTTTTTTTTTAAGATTCAAGATTTTTATTCGTGACGTACACAATTATACAGAATATAACCAGCAGTGAAATGTAAGAAACCCAATGCTACATCTAATTTAAATATTATATTATATGTTAATATATATATATGTATATGTGTGTATATTATATATATATATATATATATATATATATACTGCTTTGAAATGTGTGTTCCGTTTCAAAATTTTACCTAACTGTATTTCGACACTCCGGGTTGCCAGTTGGTGGAAAACACAGCTTATTGCAGCCATGGAAACCAGCAAACGAACAGGGTCAGAGATCACGGATTATATCCTCAATCTGGCAACCCGAGAGCATCCAGTCTGAGGAATAGGTGGTGGAAGAAACAACTCTCCAATATTTTAAATTTCGACTGCATTTCACATTTCAACCACTAGCTGTCAATATTAAATTTTGCCCCTTTAAGCTGACAAGGCTTAAAAATGTATGCAAATGATAAACCTTGTTGACGCCGCAGCACTTTAACGTCACACAAGCGTAACTGCCAATGCGTCAGTACGTGTGCTCCCTAGTAACAAACCCACAACATTTGGTGTTGCTAGACAGTTGCAAGAACACTTCTACAGTTTATTAATTACGCAAGGTCCTATCACGACCTCGATATGAAAATCGTATAATAATAGTTTTGTAATGCACAGCAGTTAATAAAACACTATTCCTGTTTCGTCCTTTCACAAACGCTCGCAGTGTTAAAGCTGTCTGTCTGTGGAGGGTTTAGTGCATTGTTTGTGTTGGTTTAAAGACTCTGTTTGGAGCACAACTGTTCCCTTTGCTTCAGAAAATGAGTTTTCTGATGGAGGTTACTTGACGAGATAATGCTGTTCATCTGAGGTCATGCATCATCTGCGCTCTCGGTGACCTGAGGCCTGTGGAGCCGTGCCGATACCTGATGGATCCGTGCACAGATGAATAGAGGAGTGATTGTTTGCTCTGTAAAGCGAGACGGTGCATGCGTGCCATGTAATTCCGGAGCGTATTCCATGTGGAGACGGAGCGCTGTTGGTTGAACCTGTTGAACCCCACAACGAAAGTGCACGTCATTACATGTCTCATTTCACAGCAAACACGGGCTTGACTGTGTTGGTGCAATGACTCTAAAGATAATGACGTGGCGTGATGATTACCGGAAGAGTGTTGGAGCTTGAGCCTGACTTGCTTTCATCTGCTGGAGAGAAAGACTCCAGATGAATCAGTCGGTCACGTTCTCTAATGCTGATCTAATTCAAAAACATCATGGTTCAGACCGGTGTGTTTGTCTGAATGGATGCTCTGTATCAATTATTTATTAATTTAGATGCAGCTGTACAACCCAAAGCAGCACTTCTTGTCAAATTTAAAGGGTTAGTTCACCAAAATCCTATCACGCTACAATCAACCCGCTCACTAAGGAACAAAACTCTGGACTCTTGGTAGTACCTCGGATAGCAAAGTCCACTAAAGGAGGAAGAACTTGTTCATATCTGGCTCCTAAACTATGGAATATCCTTCCTGATATCGTTCGGGGTTCAGACACACTCTCTCTGTTTAAATCACATCTCTTTAGCCAAGCATTCATATAATGCATCCCATAATCTTGTACTGCAGGTATATCTGATCAAACACACATTATTATGCTTTAGCTTGGGTTGAACTGATAATGTTTGCTTGGATGGAACAACTGCTACGCTAATTATCTCTATTTGTTTCTCTATTTCTGGATTAACATCCCATAATTACACAAGCTTCATTCTGGATCCAATCCTTAAATGATCTGAGATGACCGAACACCTGAGAACAACCCCTCAGACAGTATACAGAATTAACCACATTTTACCATAAGTTAATTATATTGAGTTTCTACAATATATAAATCTACTTTAGAAACTTAGTTTCCTGTGAAGCTGCTTTGCAACGATTGTATCGTAAAAAAGCGCTATACAAATAATCTGTAAATACATCTAAACACCTTCAGATGCAACTTCTGCAAAGATTCATTTTGATGATACTGGTTTCATTTGTTTTGGTAACTGCCTAATTGTCGTCTTATGCTAATTGACTGATTAAATGTTAAAAGTGCACACTTTTTGCAGACTTTTGGGGAAAAAAATGCTTATTAAAAGTACAATTGCCCATAAAAGGTACAAATCAATGTAAACTTATATGAAAATAATAGTTTATATCAATGATGTGAACTGACCACACAGAATATGAAGAATATCATTGATAGAAAATGCTTTGATAGTCATGGCACTGCACTGATTGGATACTTTTCCTGAATAAATAAATGACAAAGAAAATATTTTTTGTTTCTGATTTGGTTCTCTACTTTCTACTTTCAGGACTTTTGGTCATATTTATGCAGAAATAATGAAAATTCGAAAGGGTTCACAAACTTTCCAACAGCACTGTGTGTAAGGCAGTCTTTAAATTTGTATTACTTCAACACAGTACAGTACGTTGTTCGAATATAAACATTTAAACTGTGGCTGTAATAAAAAGCATGTTTTCAAGACAGATTTATTCAAACATGCATTAAATTATGAAGACTGTAGGGTAAATAAAATAGTAATGATTGTGTAATATAGTGGAGTTTAACATAGTTTACGAGCATCTTTGAAATCAATACATTTTCAGTCAATGATTTCAGCCATCCAAAACGTATAATTGGCATTGGTCTGATGGCACGTTTTGAGATTTTTTATTTTTTTAGCTGTCAAAATTCACGTGCCTCGCAACACAAAGAAAGTTCATGCTGCTCTTTTCCATAAGGTGAAAGAAAAGTGGATGGATGCTGCTCAGAAACATGACAAGTGCCATTAAAGCAGTTCACACGATTCATGCACTATATAGTTCAACTCATATGTTGTCTTTGTGTGAGAAAGAGATCCTCGTTTAAGTTAGGATTTGCTAAAAATCCTCATTTTCATCGTAGCTTTCAAATCTATAGAAGCCCATTTCTGTCATACGAATAAGAAGTCATGCTTTGGATAGTCAATTGCATTTTTATTTAATAATTAATATGAAAGTTTTTTTTAAATGTCTTAGACATTTTATCTCATAATTAGGACGTTTGTGTCATTTATGATTTACCAAAAAAAAAATTCTGGTTTCCCCTCATGTGATATAAATTGTATTTCATGCAAATTGTATTTTCATTCATCAGCATATTTCAAGTTTGTGTTATTTTTTCCTTATTAGAAAATAATGACTTGTAATTTTGGGATTGTCTGAATTTACGAAATGTAGGTCTGAAGTCCACAGATCCTCTTTATTATAGGGTAGCCTAACTTTTGGTATTACTCAGTTATTTTGGATTTCCCCTATTATGACATCTGATCTAGCCAGTCAAGATGGAAAACTGAAGACATGTTCTGCCAAGACTGCCTTATGCAACCAGAAAGTGACCCAGTATATTTCAGCAGCTTCCATTGTAATTGAGTGGTGCCACTTAGCTTGAACTCGCCGTGTCTGTTGAAGTTACGATGGACATGTGAACAGGTTAATGGCTCTCTGATCCCATCAGGCTCTGAAGCCATTTTCAGTGGACTGCTGAACTCGTCATTTTCAGTCTTGCTTCATTCTGTAATGAAAGAAATCATTCAGAAATCATACTGTAATGTTCAGAACTTTCTGCACAGTCTAAAAAGAGCATTTGCTGGAACTACAGGGACGACTTGTTCTGAACTTTCTTGATGCCAGACAGATGAATGCATTATGGCCATCTATATGTTTATGTCCACAATGCATGTTCAGTGATTTCAACATAAATTAATGCAGCAGAGAACCTTGAATGACATTTATAAGTGACCCATTTATTAATTTATAATGAAGTGAAGCAACTCACAAATATGAAAAGTGGACAGGCTGAGAGTTTCACAGAATCAACAAAAGTAGATTCATATATTTATTTTTAGATTAATAGCATTGTTTTAACCACTTTATGTTTGGAACTTAATTTGAAACTAGTTTTAAAATATATTCATTTTAACAAATCCAACAGCACAGTATGCATTGAGTTTTGTTGCGTTCAATAAGAAGCAAAGTCTCATCTTTCAAAATCTCGCCATTTAATCTGGAGGCTCAACCAATAAATGTTGTTTCTCTAATCAAAAATATTAATCTAAACCTTCCTTATGTGCAATTTATATGTTGGTGTTTATTATTTTATATATTTTTTGAGTGTTTATCATACAACCACCTGAATTCCGGAAATGTTGGTACATAATTTCTTTTTTAAATATAAAATAAAACCTAAATGTCTTTCAAATCACATGAGCCAATATTTTATTCTCAATAGAACACAGAGAATATAATTTTTTTAAACTGAGAAATGTTACACTTTTATTCACTAAATGAGCTCATTTTAATTTTGATTCCTGCCTGCTACAGGTTTCAAAAAAGTGCACGGAGCCAACAAAGGGCTGAAAAAGCAAGACATTTTGAAAATATTCAGCTGGGAGAACATCAAGCAACTAATTAAGTTAATTAACATCAGATCTATAACATGATTAGTTATAAAAGGGATGTCTTTGAGGGCAGAGATGCTCTCCAATCTGTGAAAGAGTGCGTAAAAATTGTGAAAGAGTGCGTATAGTATTGTGGAATACTATAAAAACAATGTTCCTCAATGTCAAATTACAAAGGCTTTGCTAATCTCATCATCTACAGTGCATAACATCATCAAAAGATTCAGAGTAATTGGAGAAATGTCTGTGCATAAGGTAAAAGGCCGAAGACCTTTGTTGGATGCCCGTGGTCTTCAGGCCCTCAGACGACACTGCATCACTCATCGCCATGATTCTGTCATTGATATTACTAAATGTGCTCAGGAATACTTCCAGAAACCACTGTCAGTAAACACAATCCGCCGTGCCATCTGTAGATGCCAACTAAAGCTCTATCATGCAAAAATTAAGCCATATGTGAACATGGTCCAGAACCACCGTCGTGTCCTGTGGGCCAAGGCTCATTTAAAATGAACCGTTTCAAACTGGAAAAGGGTTTTATGGTCAGACGAGTCCAAATTTGACATTGTTGTTGGAAATCACGGATGCCGTGTCCTCCGGGCTAAAGAGGAGGGAGACCTTCCAGCGTGTTATCAGCGTTCAGTTCAAAAACCAGCATCTCTGATAGTATGGGGATGCATAAGTGCATACGGTATGGGCAGCTTAATTGCATGTTTTGGAAGGTACTATGAATGCTGAAAGGTATATAAAGGTTTTAGAGCAACATATGCTCCCCTCTAGGGCTGCAACTAACGATTATTTTGATAATCGATTAGTTGGTCGATTATTATTTCGATTAATCGGATTAAATTTATTTTATTTTATTGACAAAAACAAACTATTCCACATTCAGCTCAATGTCCTTCAAACAAACTGAATGCTATGAAAACATACAGTGCTTAATTTATTAGACCACCTGTCATAAAGAGAAAACAAATATTTTAGGAATCTGTCAAAAGAAAAATTTAAATCTAAAAATGTTATTGTCATTTATTGGGCAAATTACAAACAGAAACAACTAATTAGTATTTATAATAACAAAAATGGCCTCATAACAGCTTGCATTGTTGCTTGCATTGTTTATGTACTTTTTGACTGTAATTGCGTATCTGAAAAAAAAACACTAAGTGTTCTTCCTTTCTTTCATAGATAACAGCAATAATTATTTTATAGTATTAGAAATAGCCTACTACTGTTATTAAAGAGCTCATGCATTTTGGAGGACTAACCAATACAGAAAGCTAAAACATGATATTGGTAATCACCAATGCTGTTAGAGCAGCAGTGGCACAAACATTACATCATTTGTTAAAAACCTTACATAAATGTGTTTTAATACATTTGTTAAGTATGTGAATATAGTTTAAATTAGGACTGAACGATTTTAGAAAATAATCTAATTTACCAATATTACGATTTAATATGCAATATTTTTTTTTTAAAGCTCTTCATATTCATTATTAATCAAAGACATACAATAAATCATTGTATAGTATGCAGTGTTGGGCACGTTAAAGGTAATTAGTCATTACTAGTTACTTCTCACAAACACTAACCGAGTTACATCGTTATAAAAGAAACTAATTACAGGGAAAGTAACTATTGTTACTTAAAAAAAAAAAAAAAGGTTAAAATGTCAAATAACTTGGATGCCCCAATATTACATATGTTAAATTAAATTAAATGGTCACCAA
Organism: Oxygymnocypris stewartii; assembly: GCA_003573665.1. NCBI lineage: Eukaryota > Metazoa > Chordata > Actinopteri > Cypriniformes > Cyprinidae > Oxygymnocypris > Oxygymnocypris stewartii. Next base: position 35,537 of record QVTF01000004.1, read on the forward strand.
ATATAATAAATTATTATTATAAAACATTACACTAATCTACACTATTTTAATGTTTCTGTGGGACAATGTGAGAGACACCTATCAAATTCAATTGATTATTTCAGTCAAACAGTATAATATGATATTATGATAATTTAGCATTATATGATGATAGAACATTAGTATAACCATGTATGAATGCATATTTGCCATGTTGTCTGAACTTAGGACTGGTGGTGGTGCTTAAGCATATTGTTGTCATTTAGTGTTTCTATAAAAAAGGGGGAAAAAACCTACAAATAATACTGATAACATACCGCGAATTCGACTATTAATAACCATATAAACGCACTAAGGATTATTGAGCTGCTGGGTTCATGAATATTAATCAGGTCGTCTGTATTCGCTCGAACTGATTCGCTGAAATCAAAAACGGGGCAATGATAGGTGAGCACCGGCCAATGAGATTGCCGTTTGCGCATTAGCTCCGCCCACTACAGGAGAACCCGGCAAACCCGGATATACTAGACTGCTTCATACTGTTTACTGTTTGCCAAGTAAAAAGATAAAATTACTGCAAACCCTTTACTTACCCAGATCCATGTTCTATGTACATTTAACTTGTTAAATTAAAAACTTAAGATCATGAAATTACCAGATGTGATGTTTGGTAGTGATTTAATAGAGGTAGACACAGTCATATATATTTATTCACAATGTTTATTTTTAAATAAAAATAATAAAATAAATGGTACACATTCATAACATTTATAAAAAAAGTTCTAATATCACAAAATATGAACAACTTGCACACATTGTATCAAGGACTCCACCATCTCCGGCATTAGTTTGTTAGAGATGTTAGAAGTTACTTTAAGAACAACTAGCTTTTAGAAATGTTAGGCATATTTACACATATTTTCAAAAAGCATTACACGGTTTCATATTATAGATAAACATCAGATGGCCTTTTGAACTGGCTCTGGTGAAAATGAGGACTGTACACCCTATAGATTCGATGCAGCCGATCTGAAGGTATGTCATCAAGGCATGCATTCCGAAGACTTTGGAAACACCTGGCACACCTGCAAAAGATGGGGCATAACTTCAGCTCATAAAAATGTTAGGTATTAAAAAAACTACTTTGCAAGTGCTCACAGTTTTATTAGCACTAGCCACAATGGTAAGGCCATGGATTTAAGCAGTCATTTAAGTAACATTTAAAACACAATGATTACTTTAGGTAGCATATTTCTTAGAAGACAGCGCTTACTAGTCTTTGCAAAATTTTCCTTTACCTAGCATACGTTACATGAAATTCTCACCAGGCATTAGCTTTGCAAGCAAAGTACGTTACCATTAACGTATGTCATCCACCGTTTTCAAGATAACGTATAATGTATTTTCATTTAAAGCTGGTGCAGGTTAATCAACTAATGCAAGCAACTCTTAGATGCAAGTACATTTAGCATTACCTTTAGCTTACCTAAAATAAATTCCCGCCAGAGGCTAGTAATAAGTCCTTTACATGTAGCGCGTCATTCTGCATGTTATGAATGACCCGCGGACACGAAAACAACCCGCGGCAAACTGCGGACTTGGCAACATAGCAAGCAGCGTGCCAACATGATGCTTTCTCTGAAGACCGCTTAGATGTGTTTGACTTGAAGCAGCGCAGCTAGACCGATCGCTGTGTCATCAAAGTACTGCAAGTGCTGCTATAAGAGAGCGGACGTCTCCTAATGCTTTACACTAATGTATTAACTTAAAGCTCAAAATAAAGAATTATCATGCTGTGGGCAGCTTGGATCACATACTTCTCCCGCGGGTTTCCTCCACTATTTTTAGATGCATTTTGTGATAGAAATGAGTTATTCAGTGCTGTAATTTGAGCAACCGGCTGAAGCTGGACGTGCACTATGGGCAGACCCGACTAATCGATAATGAGAATAGTTGTCGATGATTTTCGTAATCGATAATAATCGATTTTATCGATTCGTTGTTGCAGCTCTACTCCCCTCCAGAGGACGTGTATTTCAGCAGGACAATGCAAAACCACATACTGCAGCAATTACAACAGCATTGCTTCGTAGTAGAAGAGTCCGGTGCTGAATTCGCCTGCCTACAGTCCAGATCTTTCTCCTATAGAGAACATTTGGCGCATCATTAAATGAAAAATACGTCAAAAGACAACTACAAAACTCTTCAGCAGCTGGAAACCTATATCAGGCAAGAATGAGACCAAATTCCAACACTCCAGAAACTCATAACCTCGATGCCCAGACGTCTTCAAACTGTTTTGAAAAGAAGATATGCTACACCACGGTAAACACGCCCCCGTCCCATCTATTTTGAGACCTGTAGCAGGCATCAAATTTGAAATTAGCTATTTTTGTGCATAACATTTTAAAATTTCTCAGTTTAAACATTTGTTTTATATGTTCTATTGTGAATAAAATATTGGCTCATGTGATTTGAAATTCTTTGTTCATTTTATTCAAATTTATAAAACATATACCCACATTTCCGTAATTTGGGTTTTATATATATATATATAAATAAATAGTTTTGTCAAATTAATTATAACCTTTAATTTTAAAGTTTTAACGTGTAGTAATATGGCTCCCTATATAATTTACAGCAGATAGATTTGTTATACTTAAGAACATTTAAATCATAATCAAATTTATTTTTAAGACGGAGACAGTTTGTTCAGTAAACCACTATTTAATCAAAAAGAAAAACATGCAATTTTTGTTTATTTTTTTCCCTCTGCTGTACAGAAAACATACCGAACCGTGACTTCAGAAACGGCATTCTGTGCACCATTACACTTCTAATGTTCCCTTTAAAACTGTCCAATAATTTGGCAGTTCCTTGAGCTAAAGGAGCACTAAAACAGTCACATGTCTTGAACAGAACGTGGTGCAGCGCTGTGCTTCACAGGGTTAAGGACTGTTTGATGATGACCACAGCATGAGAATATTGTTTGCAGGTTGTGTTTGTAAGTCTCTGGGAATGACTCTGGTGGAGATGGCAGAGGAAGAAAGGCTGGTGGCTTGGTTTACGTCCTGCAGATTTATGACCGACTCTTATACATATAATTACATTATTAACAGGCATCACTTTGTTTTGCAGCCGCTGGACGTTCTGAGGCTCGGTGGTTCATTCATATATGTCAGGAGATTGTCATGCGTGGCCATTGTTTTAGTGCTTTGTGGAAAAGCAGTGGAAAGTTACTCACGACTGATCCCAATCCATCGCTTTATGCTTCCCTTCTGGTTGGACCGTGGCCTAACCCGACAGCCATCAGGCCCTGGATCCGCTCTGTTCTCATGTGGCCCACAGACCTTTCTGTCTGTTTTTCAAGGCTTTGCCTGGGATTCAGAGGAGAGGGTTAGCGTAGCATAATGCTGTGCAGCGAGTGTTCTGATTAACATGCTGTATGAGCGCATGTGACAGCCGTCCCTCAGGGGTCCATATTAGTGAACTACAAATACTCTACTGCTACCGTAATTAGTTTGTTTTGGAACAGTGCTTCTTTTGCACAAATATACTGAGTGTTTCTTATAGCTTTCTACTGGTCCTTGAAAATGTTTGAATTTTGACACGCAGATTCAGGAACTGTAAAGTCCTTGAAAATGCTTGAATGTTATGCTGAAGACCTGAAAAGGCCTTCATGTACTGCGTTTATACTGGAATGTGATTTTAATAGGTCCTGAAATTCAATTTTTAAATGATAGTTTTAAATGAATCCATTATATATCTAGTTTAGTTATGAAACACTATAAGATGCAGGTTGTTTACATGCAGCGATCGCATAATTTACACCGCAAGCTAAATGACTGATTGACAGATTCTGCAGCCAATGGAGTTGCTTGCTCAATGGTTAAATAATCTGATTCAGCGTTCACAGTAAGCTGGTCATGCAAGTGCATTCCTCTAAATAATAGCAGTACCTCGGAAACCTTCCACGTCCCCCAGCACCACCTGTCTTGGTCTGCTATGGGATTTGTGCCTATTCAAGATGCAGCGACACCAAAACTGGCATGCTCATAGCAGTGTGTCTGTGTATCTGTTGGCAGTATCAAGTCCAAACTTGCTCTGTAGCAGCAGCATGTGTAGCAGATGTAGTACACCAAGACGAAATGCATTAACATTGTCATATGTCAAATGAATTAGCGGTCTAAATAAGGTGTTCATCTGGCACATACAGACCACAATGCATATATCAGCCAATATTTGACTTGTTTTTTTTATCAACCAAAATTTACATTAACTTAACATATTGGTTGAAAATGTATATTTAATTTTGCATAGTAATTTCTACTAGTTGTACATTTAGATGTACATTTAATTGTTCCATCATCATGCATTTAAACACTTATACATTACTAGGACTGTCAAAATAGATGAAAAACTTTTCTTCTGTACAATATAATAATAGTGGCGCCTAAATTGTTGCTTTTAAAACCATTGATTTTAGTGTTTATTTAATTTAATTAAAAAAATAAAATAATGTCAGGTACTTCACACGACTTTGTTAAACGCTCCATCTGGATTTGATTTCTAAATAAATGACCTGTAAAGAGGAGCTTTACTTCGATACGTGTGCTGGAGTATTTTTCTTGTGAGTTCGGTTGAGTTGAGTACAGGTGTGTTTCTGTAAGAGTCCTGACGTGTGTTTCCAGCATGAAGATCACAGAGCATTTACTGTGGTTGATTATGTGCTCCTCTAGTTGTCTTTGCAGTCCCCACCCTCCTTTATTTATGAGTAGCCTACTCCTCTTTCTTTTTCTTCTCCTTTTTAATCCCGCTTCATTTACTGCTCTCACTAGATCTGCTCATTCCTGCAGAGTTTGCATTCCTCGGCTCGGCACTCGTGAGATTTCTAGCATTCCTCTCTGTGTCATTGCTTGGATATAAGAGCAGGAGAAATCCACTCAGGCTCATAAAAAGCAAAAGAGGGATAAGTGGCTTTTTATTCACTCGAAGCTGTTGTTTTCCGCCCCTCAGTTATTCTTTAGAGTGCCTTCAGCCAATGACTTTTCATTAACTTCATAGTGACGTCGTTGTGTTTTCTATAACAACGCAAATGAAATATTTTCACAGCTTATGTACACATGTTAGCTTCTCTTTGTGTAGGTGGTGGGGAATATAAAATATTAAAACTGAATTTGAACAGTCTTTGAAATAAACCCATAGCCAAGCTGTTTGGGTATTTTTAGCATGTCATATTTTTTTCCAACCTTATGTTTTCATCATCCTTTGTCAAATTTATATTTTTACTCAATATATTTAATTGGAAAAATAACACATTGTTACCAGTGCAATTCATTTTGTATTCTCAATCAATTTTAAAGTATATTGTACAAAAAATAAAAAGTGGTTGGCAGAATAATTTTGTAAAAAATACAGAAAAACTGTAAACACATTTACAGAACAAAACTTATTCCAGTATAAAACTGTAATTTACATATATTTGAATGTAAACCAGTAAATTCAACAACAGACACTGCTATTAAAATCAGTTTTTGTTAACATACTTACAACCACCATAATAATGCAGGAGGTAAAAGAGAAAGCCACATGAAGAAACAAAGCGCATCACAAGTAGCTTCGCCACAAGCAGAAGTATATACTAATACATCGACGGTGCACAGAGTCATCCACGCAAACACTAAACACCATCATGATACTTAAACAATGCAATAAACTTTCATTAAACAACAGATGTAACATAAACCCCAAATGTACATAACTGATAACAAAAACGATACAAAACATCATTATTTAAATAAAATACTTTCAAATGTGTCACGCAGGGAATTCTGGGAAGATCAGTTTACAGCTTTTGACTGTAAATTATACATTGATTTGTTATTTTTTACTTCTAAAAACTGTACAATTAACAGCATTTTACTGTAAGATTACATGAAATGTCTGGTTAGATCTTTTCCAGTTTTTCCCTGTATATAGTATGGGAACTTACTGCCTATTAACAGGTTTTTATTTTCAGTAGCGTTTTTTTTTAAATGTACAGTTATAATAAGACTTATTTTTTGCTGCTATTACAGTTGCATAAATAACACTGGTTTATATAATACTGAAATATCAGTTAATATTATATATTTATTTGAACATAATTTCCCCTGTTTTTAAACAATCGGTGCCACAATCAAAGACTTGGTTAAACACTAATAATTTAGTAAGACTGTACAATATATTGTTGTGGTGCATACATTTACTTGTAGCTTTTAAAATATAATTTTTTTTTTGAATATTTTAGAATTTTAATATAGACCATTTATCACTTGAAAATTATCAATGTATTCGAATCAACCATAGAATTGTAATGTTCTTGAGACAATTATTTAATTATTTAGCCAATAAAAATAAGCACGTAAGTAAATAAATGCATAAAATAAAATGGTATCAACAGATTCGGCATGACTCGTTTCATTGGAACCAAGAACATTTCCCAAATGATGAACACAAATAGTCATTATTTTCAGATTTCTTTACCAATAATATTAATGCTTTAATACTGAAACATGAATGTAAGGAGAAGTCAGTGGGGTATTGTTTGCTCTTCACTATGGCTTACACAGAACTGTGGATATTGATTGCTCAGCAGCTCTGATGGTCCAGCAGCGCTCCAGTGGCAGTATTATGTAATTGAATGGAGGTTTTGGTCTCCAGGGTGGACCGGAGTTAGTTATGGTTAGAGCAGGAAGGCCTGGGTTGGCTCTGCTCGAGTGTAATCATGTGGCTCAGTGATTTGCAGTCCAGCTCACGCAGACTCTAGAGCTAAAAGTGTCCCACACGGCCACTGTCCAAGTCTTTAAGAGATGTTTTAAAGTTTGAAAATGAGTATGACTGAAATCTCTCATTCACACCAGCAGATTAAGCATGTTAATAACGTGCAGGATGGCAGCACACTAAGATCTTGCACTCACTGTGTTGATGATCGTTTAGTGAGCCCGAGAGGGTTCACCCATAAATTAAATCATTTACTCACCCTGATGTCATTTTCAAAAGCTTCCATTCGTCCGTAAAACTAAAGCTTTCCATATCATAAAAGTAGAAGATGGTTTATAATCTCAAACTCCAACATGGACCGAATCGTAGAAGTACAACAAAAACAGTCCAAGACTCGGACACTATATTCCAGTCCAGTTCCACTGTGGATATTCGTTTAGCTAATATTGTTCTTTTGGAAAATTATATTGGTTTCCATGGAATTATTATTGGCTCTAATTTATGTAATTCTGTTCATTCTTTCCCATGCATTTGCAAAGAATGGAGGCTGAAACATTCACGCTTTAAAAGGGATGTAAAAGCACCAAAAATAGTCATTAAAGTAGATTTTCAGTAGGTGACTTTGCTTCTTCAGTAGAACACAAACCAATATTTCTAACTCAAACCGTTGCAGTCTGTCTGTCATATAACCTCAGTCAATGGGCACAAAGTCTTTGAGAGTAAAAAAAAACATACACCGACAAAACCAAATTAAACCCTGCGGCTCGTGACGATACATTGATGTCCTCCTATACACGAAAAGACCGTTTTGTGCGAGAAACTGTATTTTTATATAATTTTTATATAATCTTTCCTGAGCTCATTCTCAACATTCGGCACGTAGCGCGTCAACGACTCTGGAACATAGATGTATATATTTACGTAGATATAGATCTTTGTGTATCGCGACCCATAGAAACAGTCGCTAATGAGGAATCTATGTATATATCTCTATGTGCCAGAGCACGTTATGCGTCACATGTCGGATGTTTTGGATGAGCTCAGGACAGTTGGACATTGCCTGTATCAGAGGTAAAAAACTATATAAATACTGTTCAGTTTCTTGCACAGACCGATTGTTTCGTTTATTTAGGCCTCAATGTATCGTCACGAGCTGCAGGGTTTAATTTGGTTTTGTCTGTGTATGTTTTTTTTTTTTCTCAAAGCCATGGAGCCCATTGACTTGCATTATATGACTGACAGACTGCAACGGTTTGAAACAGTCAAACTATATCTTGAATGCCCTGGAGGTTAGCAGGTAAACATAACATTTTCATTGTTGGGTGAACTATCCCTTTAAATGCGCTCTATGTAGGATTGCTGTATGAGCGGTTGAACTAGGTATTGCAGTCTAAACTCTAAACATTGGACAGGGTTTTTTTCCACTCCTCCTCAGAATTGACTTGCCAGATTAACGACACCAACAGGAACGAGCACACATGATGACGGCTAACATCCACCAACTGGTAACCCAGCGTGCCGAAATACGATTGGATAAACTGGCCAAAATAGAGACCGACATTGCAGGGCCGGAACGCACATTTCCTAATGAGAATAACTGACTGTAGCATTGTTTTTCAGATAACCAAGTGTTAACTTGGCATGTTTCTTAAATATCTGCATACATATTATGGTATTTTATGCTTTAGTAGAGTCAAAAACTTACATACAGCACCTTTAAAGTATTTGTTGTTAAAGGAACTATAAAATACACATTTATAGTGTTTGTAAACATAAAATAAATGTATAATTGATATTTGCCGATGTTTTATTACCGATTTAAAGGCTTAGTTCTCCCAAAGATGAAAATAGTCCATGTTTTACTCGCTCTCAATCATCCTTTGTGTATATGAATTTATTCTGTCAGACGAATCCAATCAGAGTTATATTAAAAATGATTCTTGCTCTCCCAAGCTTTATAATGGCATGGGCGTGTGTTTCTGTTCAACAGTCCAAAGGTAGTCAAATAAAGTGCATCTATCCATAATAAAACATACCTCACGCGGCTCCAGGGGTGAATGTAGCAAGTCGAAATATATCCATATTTAAATAAACCCCTTTCTTTCACTTCTGTAAACTGTGGTAGGCGGATGATGTAGGATGTAGCGTAAGCGCCTTGATTAGTGACGAACGAGAAGGCACAGTGGAGAGAACAAAACAAAACGCCGGTCACGAATTAGAAGCACAAAACGAGGATTTGCAAAGAAAAATGTGGGAGGATTTCGATATAAGCCAAGAGTGTTTCTTTGGTCAAATAAGGAAACTTTGCTTCCTTTGCTTCCTTTGCTCCTGTAAACAAACGTTGCTTTTCGTGAGACACACACGTGCATGCACTGCGTCCTACGTCATCCGCCGGAAAGACAGTCTCTCGTTACACACAACTTTTTATATCATTTTAAATATTTACAAAAACGCATGGATTCACTACAGGAGGCCTTTATTCACCCCGGAGCCATGTGATGCATGTTTTTTGTGTTTTTAATGTTATTTTATTGGCTTTCATTTTTTCTCAACAATGCAATTTATTTTATTTTATTGCAATCACTTACATCGATCACATCTAAAATAAAGGTCAAGTTTGTGTGTGTGTGTGTGTGTGTTTTAAACAAGTATAAGTACAAATAGGGCTGAAAAATAATGCAGCACAAAGGACTTAACCTGTTTATTGACATGACTTGGTTTTGGTTTGTGCCCTTGTGCTTCTGGTTTCCCTTCCTTCAGCTCTGAAGTGTGAGAAACTGAAGGTGTTTATGGTGTGTTTTTGATCTTTCTGTTGCTCTAGGGTTGGTGGCCTGTTTTAAGGGATAAAGCCAGGCCACGTCAGGCCTTCCTGAGTTGGCAGAACTGGGTTTAATTGGGCTTTCTGGCTTGCTTGTAGCTATTTCGGTCTGAGGTCTCCCTTGGCAGCCCTGTGCGAGGGCAATGCTGCTTTGATATGCGTGTGCATGAATTACCCTCCATCCTTTTGTTTCCCATGCACATTAATAACGCTCTGACTTATTAAAGCGCTGATGAGGAATTCAGGCTGTGCTTGAAGAGCATTCGTCATGGAGGTCACATGGTGTTTGTGACTTATGTCCATGTGGTTGCCTCTGATTAAAGCTTCACAGGCCATTTTAGAAAATAACAACGTCTATATTGTGGGTAGGATGTGTAACTGTTCTCTTCCTGTAATGTCTTGACAGAGTAGATATTTAGTTAGGCAGTTTGCGGGCTGCTATTTTCTTCCCGCTTTTGCCATTTATAGAAACAAATGCCGCTAAAGACTAGTGGCAGGACTAATCAACTAGTCTCCTGCTTTCTCACTGGAACCCGTTGACCTCAAACACCATGATTGTCCAGCGGGACCCCTGGCACAGTGCAGGCCTCATTATGCAGGGTGTGTATGGGAACGGCAGTAAACATGACATTTCCCTCCCGTCCTAATCACAGCCCTGCTGCACAATATGCAGTAAAGGAGCCACCACAGCGGACACTGAGACCAGGGCAGAGAGGACGTTAACCTCTCATTAACCCCTCATTCCCTCCGTCTATAATTGTAGCTGTCCTTTATTGCATATAAAGCACAATATTGCATGTAGTCTTGGGAAAAGTTACTTTGAAATGTAATGCATTATAATATTGCGTTATGCCATAAAGTAACCAATTGCATTACTTTTTATGGTAAGTATTGTGTTACATTACTTTTGCGTTATTTACTATGTTTTTGTCACGTGGGCTAGGCTTGCTTATTTGTTTTTAATAACAAAAAAACCTAATAGTTACATTTTTGGAAAAGTAAAGGCCCTTTCATTTGTAGCAATAGCCAAAAATACATTGTATGGGTCAAAATTATAGATTTTTCTTTTATGCCAAAAATAATTTGGATATTAAGATCATGTTCCGTACATATATTTAGTACATTTATTACTGTAAATATATCAAAACGTCATTTTTGATTAGTAATATGCATGGCTAAGGATTAATTTGAACAACTTTAAAGATGATTTTCTCAATATTTAGATTTTTTTGCACGCTCAGATTCCAGATTTACAAATATTGTCCAAACCATACATCAATGGAAATATTATTTATGCAGCTTTAAGATGATGCATAAATCTCAATTTAGATAAATTGACGCTTAAGACTGGTTTTGTGCTCCAGGGTCACATATATGAATGAATAATCCTCACTCAATTTCTCTCAATACGGTGAATACATGGCAAAACAAAGTAACATGCATTGCTTATTTGAAAAAGTAACTCTAATGCATTGTAAATGTAAAAGTAATGCATTACTTTACAAGTTACTTGCAAAAGTAATCTGATACTTGTAATGATTATTGTGACTCGTGTTACTTGTAATGCGTTACCCCCAACAATGATTGCATGTTTAATAAACAGATAGTTACAACTCTAAAATCTGATGGGTGGGTCATTTTAAAATCGCTGTTGACACATCTAGGTCCTTATGCGGTGCAGAAAATAGATGAAATCGTGATGCAGACTGGTGTTTGTGACTATTAAAGCATAAAAATGCATTTAAGCATCATATAAAATACACACAGAAACTTTACTACAGCCTGTCAAAGTGAACGTTTGGTGTAACGTGAAGCAATTGTATCATTATTGTACAGTAAAATGTAGCTACTTCTCAAAATAAGTAATAATTCAATTAAAACATTATTTAATGTAATATCACAGCACGTTTCTTTCTTATTAATTTTAATATTAAACCTCTGTTGTGCAGCACAATAATACAATTATTACATTGTAATTTGATTATAACAATAAAACAACATAAGGCCACTATTTTAATATTTGACAAGTATTAATTATTTGTATAAAATATTAATATGAAAAATGAATGCATAATTCCACCCCTAACATTTAATCAACTTGTAATTTTCAGTTTTCTCTTTAATGTTTGTTTGTGTGTGTCACTTGTATTTTATTTAAATTCGTGTCTAATTTTCATTAGTTGTATTGTATTTTAGTACTATAACTTAGTCTAAACAAAAATGAGGCCTGTTGCCTTGACATCTAATTGAATAGATTCATTAGTTTTTATCTATGTTTATTTTATTCCAAGCAAGGTTCCATGGACACATGATGGAAGTAAAATATGCTATGAATGTCGTCTCATGTTGACTTTTATTATATGATAGAGAAAGTGACCGTGTATAATTGTCTCTAATGGTAAATCTGAACTGTAATATCTTTCTCTGGTGCTTTTAGACCGTGTTTAATGTCAGAAGACTCTCTGATCTTTCTGTAGCTGTGTAATATCCTTTTCAAATGCACTACTAATAAATCCTACGTCATTATGATCCCTTGTGTGGTAAGAGAGCTCTGTTACGGAAAGGCTTTGACATAAAGACCTCAGACGCTGTGTGTAATTTTTTGCTCCCTGAGTAGCGTGTCATTATTTTGGGCTATTGTATGGCTGTTGTGCAACCTCCTATATTTGAGGCCGTATTGCTATTAGAGGTCTGCACGGGCTCAAAACTGAAGCCCGAACCCGGCCCGTACCCGAGATCGTCTGACCCGACCCGAGCGGCACAGTTAAATTTAGAGCCCGAACCCGACCCGAAATCCCCCCCCCCACAACGAATAGCCAACTAAAAAAAAAAGGAAAAAGGCTGCATTTCACGATTGCATGCAAAGAAACGGATTAATCAAGGCTCTGCCATTTCACAAACATTTATCAGTTATGAAAGTTTGTGAACATCAGGTGCAGCGGTCGCATACATTCTGCCGAGTTTATGAATTTTGTATGGACAAGAAGATGATGACCGTGCAAATTATGGTCATTTTTTTGTCAGTTAAGGCTCGTTAGCATTCGGTCTACTTTAAATCAGACATAAGATCTTAAATAAGATTGTATTTATTTGAATGAATTAATCATTTATTTGAGAGAGAGAGAGAGAGAGAGAGAGAGAGAGACCGAGCGAGCGAGAGAGAGAGAGAGAGACCGACACAGAGAGAGAGAGAGGGGGAGACCGACCGACACAGAGAGAGAGAGAGACGACACAGAGAGAGAGAGAGAGAGAGACGGCACAGAGAGAGAGAGAGAGAGAGACAGAGAGATAGAGGAGAGAGAGACGACACAGAGAGAGAGAAGAGACTACAAGAAGAGAGAGAGAAGAGGAGATGCAACGAGAGAGAGAGAGAGAGAAGCGAGAGAGAGAGACCGACACAGAGAGAGAGATAGGAGAGAGACGACACAGAGAAGAGAGAGAGACGACACGAGAGCGAGATAGAGAGAGACGCACAGAGAGAGAGAGAGAGAGAGAGACAGACACGAGAGATAGAGAGAGATGAGAGATACCGAGAGAGAGAGAAGACGAACAGACATAGAGAGAGAGAGAGAAGAGAGAGACAACACACAGAGAAGAGAGAGAGACGACACAAGAGAGAGAGAGAGAAGAACGGACAGAGAGAAGAGAGAGAACACAGAGAGAGAAGAATAGAACGGCACAGAGAGAGAGAGAGAGAGAGACTGACACAGAGAGAGAGAGAGAGAGACCGAGAGAGAGAGAGAGAGACCGAGAGAGAGAGAGAGAGACCGACAGAGAGAGAGACCGAGGAAAGTTGCGCGTGCATGTGAACCTGCTTCTGCGCATGTCTCTCTACAAGCAATGAGGCTTAGTTACTTCAAAAACAGCGATTTTGCCGCCTCATTGCAGATGAATATAATGTTGTGACGTGCGAGTCAGTAGCCTGTCGAAGCTATTTTACTAATAAAAGTTTCCGTGCTGTTTGTGCGCGATCTCTGATATGTGTGTGCGTGCGTCTATGAAAGCAGCGAAGCCTCTGCATATAGTTTTGGTTTAGCTACGAACCCGAACCCGACCCGAGCCCGAAGCTATCCATTAAACCCGCGGGTCCCGAAATACTTTTGGGTTTCGGGTCGGGGTAGCAGACCTCTAATTGCTATCACTGTGGTCATTTTACATTATGGAGCCCATTTAGGACACAAAGATGATTCTTCTCATTAAGTAGTCTCTTCAGTTCATGAAGACAGAGACATGTGTTTTAAAATGCCACTGGAACCTCATAAAGACGAAATAGGATGACTTAATGTTGGGCCTGTGTTTGTACTCCTAGTTTCTCTTCTGGAGTTGTTGTGGCTGGTCAGTTGAAGGCTGTTTTGACTGACAGGGTGTGAGAAAGCAGGGATTGGGGTTGGCAGGTGTCAGTGGGATACTAAAGGGTGTTTTGTGCAGCTAACAAGACAAACCGACACATGCATTACTGTTCAAACGTTTGGGGTTAATTCACACTCAATACTTTACATTAAATGGATCAAAAGTGACCGCAAAGACATTTATTTTATGCTACAAATGAATTCTGTCTCAAAGTTTGCGTTCATTAAAGAATACTCAAAAAAATAAAAACATACAGTAGCATGTTTTCATAAAAATATTGTGCATCACGACTGTTTTCAACATTGTTAATAATCAGAAATGTTTCTTGAGCAGCATATTATTATGATTTCTGAAGATCATGTGACACTGAAGACTGGAGTAATGATGCTGAAAATACAGCTACGCATCACAGAAATACATTACAGTTTAAAACAATCACACATAAATCAGCTCTTTTAAATTGTAATACTATTTCTGAATATTACTGTCTTTCAAAAGCATTAAAAATCTTACTGACGTCAAACACTCATGTTTTCTAAATGACTCAATGAAGTAAGCATGGCTGTTATTTGTTGTCTGTTTGCTCTGAGGCATCTACAGCGGCCCTGAGAAGTGTTTGCAGACTTGCGTCACAAGTAAATGAGTCACGACACATTGTTGGGGTTGTTATTTTACTTGTTTTGCTATTATATAAGTCCACTTATAATTTCAGTCATTTGAATCCTCACCCACTGCTGTGATTGGCTAATATCACTGCGGTAGGAAAAGCACCTCTGCCATGACGCATGAAGATCCGTCTCAGCGTGATGTTATTCAACCTCATAGCGTCCGTTAATGGAGTCATTTGTCATTAGCGTTTCCAGTACGTCACAGTGGCATTTCTGGAAAAGCTCCAGGTGTTTCTCCAGCCGGTCTCCCTCCAGGGAAGTGATGTTCAGTACAGTCGGTTGTTTGTGTCTGAACTGTATGTGCTGTGCCTCTTCAGGATTGTCCTTGATGCTCTGTTAACGCCGCTGGTGACCGGGCTGATGGGGTTAGGTAATGCCACATCACTTTGACCGGTCTCATTTATCTCATTGGCCACTGTATGTGAAGCTAAATGTACTCTTCTGCTGCCCGGTGAACTTTCATTGTGGCTGCTGACATTTTTACCTTCTTGACCTTATTTTGTCAAAATAACAGTTGGTGGTTTGAGATCTGCCAGCATCCAATCCAACATAACACGTTAAATCGATAGCAAGAGTCTGAGTCCCAAAACATCAAATAATTGCCTCAGCATCAAATAAACTCCTGCTTTATTCCATGGTCTGTCTGAATACTGGATTCTGATTGGCTGGCAGGTATGCAGTATAACCCTTTAATGCACATGTTGTTCCAAGTCAGTTTAATCATAGTTCTGTATTAATGTGCTGCTTTAATTTATGCACACTAACCAACACGCATCGCGTGCGCACACACACACACACACACAGAGAGAGATCGCCGATTGTGCTGCACACACACACAAACTTCCAACGCTTCCCCATGATTTTTATTACTAAAATAAAAGATAGGTACTAGATCGCTACATTATATTCCCCAGCAACGAGGTGATAAAATCACTGTTTTTCAAGTAATTGTTTGTAGAGAGAGACGCACAGACGCAGCAAGCAGGTACACACAACTGTCTCTCTCTCTCTCTCTCTCTCTCGCTCTCTCTCTCTCTCTCTCGCTCTCTCGCTCTCTCGCTCTCTCTCTCGCGCTCTCTCTCGCTCGCTCGCTCTCTCTCTCTCTCTCTCTCTCTCTCTCTCTCTCTCTCAATCGACAATTAGTTGAAATAAATGCTATAATTCATTCAAGTAAATGTGGTCTTACCACACTATTTTATCTCTGTGTCTGATTTGAAGCTGGCAGAATGCTAGCGCTAACCGTAACTGACAAAAATAACCGTCATTTTTACCCTTCCAGGGCTCTAGAGTGCGACCTAATTTCTCAAGGGTGCGACTAACAAAAATCTGAGGGCGCACCTGTGCGACCAGCCGTTCGAGAAAAAAAAAAGTATCCGCGACTCTGAGTCTCCCTGTGCTTCAACAACAGACACACATTAGGCTCATATCGTGGTCTAAACCAATCAGAGATAGTGAAGGGCGGACCCCAAACTCTTGTCTATGATGCATTTTTGCTATTCCCAAATCAGAAGCGAGATCGCTCACGTGGAGGAGTTTCAGCACGCGCAACATGAAAGCCCTGTTAATGATAGAAGATGCTTACACTTTAGGCCTGTGGCTGTTATATTAAACTCAGTTTATTTAATGGGTTTTTATTTTATTTTGGCTTCTAAGTATTATAGCCGAGTTTCTTCTAGCACTTCCTTCTCTTCACAGCGGTGCGCATTCGTTTCTCCCTGACCAAAACTCAACGTCAGAATCAGATCAATCGTCTGTCGATTGTTGTAAAATGCCATCTTTAGTTAATAAATTGCTGGACATGTTTGATAATAAAATGTTGAAAGTACAATCCGCACGAGAGACGCTGTTCCCCAGGCTGAAGTGTGTGTGTGTGCGTGTGTGTACGTGTGCGTGCGTGCGTGCGTGCGTGTGTGTGTGCGCGTGCTCTAAAAAGTACACTTTGAGCTTCAGATGCGTCCAAACGATCAAATACACACAAAACATGTAAAAACGGCCAGCTTGGAGATTATTCACTTAAACACAGTTTATGTCTTAAAGTGAACGAGAACAGTTGGGAGAAAATTGTGTGTCAATATTTAGTTTTAGTAACAGACTGGTGCTTCATTAATGTTAATCAAAGAACAATTGGATTTTTGTATAGGTTTAAGGGGGGGGGGGTTTGAGAAGCACTGCACTAGAGCATCCCTTCATTCAGACACAGTGGAAGATCTGATCAGAATCAGTGTAGAGGGGGCAAGTCTGGAAGATGTTGATGCTAGAGAGAGTGTGGTCAGCTGGTTTAGCCGAGGCCAAAGATCAAGAAGGACAAACTACAGGAGATGGCCATTCGAGGGGCATGTGAATGCAATGGAGGATAGTCCATAAGACACTGAGCCATGAGATGTTCAGTTTGATGCCCTTAAAACACTTAATTTAGATTTTATTTTTATTTCATTTATCTTGAGATGTTTTAACTTTAAGCACCAACACTTTTTCAGTAAGTTACTTTCTTGTAGAATTGTGCTTCAAATAAAGAACGTAATGTTGACCAGATTGTTAGTTAATCGTTTACTAGTCAATATTGCCTATACGAAAATTTGGGTGCACCTAACTTTTTTTAGGCGCACCAGTGCAACCAGTGCAAAAAGTTAGTCTAGAGCCCTGCCTTCTGGTCAAATATTGTGCTGCATAGAGCAATACAAGTTTTAACTTGTTTATTACTTGGCAAATGAGGTTCTTTGCCTCCACGTCGTGCATTAAAATCCTTTAATGCACGGCTAGCCGTTGATTATCCCTTACTTAATATACTGTATGCATGTATGTAATAATAAGTAAATATGAGTTGTTTATTAAACTGGATTTTATGATGTATACATGCTATTTTAAGACTAAAATTATTGTACGACATTTTCATGCACTAAAGGATAAGCATCTAAAACCAAACAATTAACAAATAAGTAAATAAAATAATAATAATAATAAAGAAACAATTATATCTCATTGTCTGAGTTTAAAAAACATTTTATCAGAATAATATTTTTATACATTAGTTTTTGTTAATATTTTGAATTGACTTGTATGTTTATTTGTATTCATTATGTTTGTGTTTTTTTTATAATACCGTTTGTTTCATTCATTTTTATTTGTTTTAGTTCAGTTTAGTTTCAGAATTCAGTAGTGTTCAGTATTTTAATAAAATATATTTTAAAATATAATACAATAAAAAAGTTGTTACTGTATTTTTAATCAAATAAATGCAGCCCTGCTGAACAGAAGAGACTTCTTTCACATTGTTCTGACTCCAAACTTTGAATGCTAGTTTATTTCAAGGTTTGAAACCTTCTTGTATATAAACACACAAAATCTGAAGTGGAGACAGATTGAGATTTACAACACAACTGATCTTCATCAGCATTGCTGCAAAAGGCCGTATTGTAAAGATTATTGTATATTGCAATGTTTTCTCTTTCGGGTCAAATACTCACATGACAGAGCTACAGTTTGAAGATTCGTGCTGAGCAAGATCGTTAAACCGTTGACATGTTTATATCTAGCTACCTGAATAACATCTGGTCTAAGAAGGAAAGTCTATCACCCCCTCGAGTAATGAGGTTTGTTACTGCCACACTAATGCAAGATAAATATGTTCAGATCACCTGCTGTGTGTTGGCCTGGTGTTGTGCATCAATATACTTCAGTCAAATATGTGCATGGTCTGAAGATGTCTGCATTTCCTCGCCAGGTCTTTCTTGAAAGACATTTATACTTCAGTCAGACAGACCTGGTTAATACCAATAAAACGTGTGCAGTGTGGGACAGCCTCCGGTCACACCCCTGCATACTTGCTGTCTTATCCAAATCTCACACCCTTGTTAGCACACAGTCTGGAGATTCTGCAGCTGTGCCCGTCTCAGTCCGCTGGCATCTGAGGCATCAGAAGCAGCTTCAGCTTCTGACATATCACCAACTTGTGGAATTATTATTAAATCATTCATTACTCTTCGTTTAACTGTCAAGTCCAAAGTAACCACAGGCAGCGTTTTACTCGCCACTCAAATACAGGTTCCAAAGAGTTTCCTTTCTTTGCCAAATTAACCTTAAAACAAAAATAAATAAAATTCACTATAAAGATCCTTCTGTGGAATAGACTCCATTGATGTTAAAAGTTCAAAGAACCAATAATGCCAATAAATAAGCTTTATTTGAAGAAAGGACACAGTGGTAGTTGCTCAGGGTTTCAGGATTTAAACCTGCAGCCTTTGGTTGACTAGATATTTACCCACTCGACCACACCTACCCAAAGATGTTAGACTGGCAGTGCCGGTCCTATGGTGCTTTTCCATTGCGTGGTACGGCTCAGTTTGTGTTTCCACTGCAGTTTAGTACCGCTTTAGAGTGGGCGGGATTATTCACGTCGTTATAGTTGTTGCTGTGACTCCTTAAAAACTCCATCAAGCTCTCGCTGGATCCGCTCCTCCGCTATCAACGAGAGGAACATCTGTACTTCCTCAACAAACCACAAAAACCTAAAAAAAAAGGTGTGCTCGTTCAAAACAGTTGCATTGGGTCTCGTGTCACAAGTTCGACGATTCTCTCCGGCCAATCATGGATCAGCAGAGTTTACACGTCACATTTTGGTAACGGTACGATTCGCTTGGAACCTCAACCGAGGTGGTGCTGAAAAAAACTACAGAGTACCATGTACTGTACCCAGTGGAAAACCCCCAAAAGTGAACCGTAACGAACCGTATCGTGCCGTACCATGCAGTGGAAACATTATTACGTTACGTTACTGTATCAAGTCTAGGGGAGGGTAGATCACGTAACAGAATAAGAATGGTGTTGTGTGTGTGTGTGTCAGCAGTGAGGCACAGTAATCAAACTCAAAGAGTTTGTTACCAAAAAGAAAACCCCACTTCACAACGTAACTGAAGAAAAGTATCACATTTTTACTGTAGATATACAGAAGGGTTTTTAAATAACTTGTCAGGAGTGTGCTTACATGAGTGGACATGTGCGCTGAAATAGGAGCGCGATAATTCTGAGCCAAATATGCATTTTATGATAGCAGTAACTGTAAAGGGACTATTGTAATGGGTAAATACAATGTGAGCTAATACAGTCCTAATTACTAATCTCAGATGAGTTAATGTGTGTTTCTTATAGCAGTTACAATTAGTTTTAGTTTAGTAATTGTTAATGCTTTAAGAGCAGTGTTAGATTGTAATGCTATCTGTTCTAACTATAAAAGGTCCAGCTGTTATAAAGCCAGAGAGAAAGGCTGCATGGCTATTATAGTATGTAAGAGAGTCAATGGTAATATCATTGCGCTCCTATTGGTCAGCGAGGAGCTCAGCTTAGCCTGAACCAGGTTAGCTTTCCAGCATAAGTAGCCACAGTGACTGAGGTTGATCTTTGTTAAAGTTGCTTTATGGAAACAAATCATTTGACAGTGAGTCAGACTAACTGAAATAAGCCTGGTCTATTTGTTAAAACTTGTTTTTTTAAACAAGCCTCGAGGCGTAAGAAGTCAGAAGACACAAGTTAATTTATGATTTGCTGTCTGTCTGAACCAAAGCAATAGAAGCGATCATATTTCTTCCATTGCATCGAATCGCATTACGTTGAATCAAAATCTAATCGCACTGCATCGTTATAGTGGTGCATCGCATCGCTAGTTGCTTCATATGTATCTTCAATGTATCGTATCGTTGGCTATGCATCGATATGCGTATTACATCGGCCTCAGTTATGGAGATGCACATCTCTACTCTCTCGTAAACACTACATGCGTGAATCGGTGGGCGGGGCTAAACAGGCGTTGATCTTCTGCAGAGGCGGGGCTTATCCACACTATTACATCATAGAGTAAAACACTCCACTGTCTGTCATTTTTGGCAGACTTCCTTCAATATAACCTGTTTTTAGACTGTTTCAAGGCGTGTTCACACTTGACGTCTTTTTTGACCAGAAAAAGTTGATAAGAGCACCTTTTTTGTAAAATAAAAAGCATTTTGGTTGCAAATAGCAGCCGAAGGCGTCTTTTTTTGTTATAACAACAGCTGCAACGATAGCCTAGCGCGGTGTGCTGCAGAAATGTTAACGGGGAGGATAATGACGGTTCACAACAACGTTTGCAGGAGCGTGTCATTATACAGGGATGGACACTGTGTGGTGCTTCCAACAATTTAGTCCAGGAGCTCCGGTTAGATGATGCACGGTTTCATACAACTCCTTGTGCTCCGAAACTAGTAAGATCTGTCTACCGGCTATCTTATACTTTTTTCTCTTGTTGTTATGGAAAAGACTCGCCACTCGCTTGTCATTGGTCAGAAGTCAAAAAAGCGCTTGGCGCTTGTTTTTTTCAGAAAAGTTCAACTATTTTCAACTTGAAAAGACGCTCCGAGCTGCAGAAAAAGACGCCGGCGGTGGCGTTTTAAAAAGCACTCAGGACTTTTTTGAAAACACGGTTTACTCCATAGGATTATAATGTAAAACAGACGCTGGAAGCTTAAAAAAAGACACAAAGTGCGAACATAGCCTTAGACTGTCAAAAGGTCAAGTGAATTTTGGTTTCTCAGTTCATCACCCCTTTAAAGTTCTCCCAGCATCTCTTTCACTGTTCAAAACACTCTGTGGCAGGCTGAGTCACCTGATTTGTCTTTTCGTCAAAAAACGTCTGGCAGGAGACTGTATATTACAACAGTCATATCACATGATTTAACTGATATGGATGTAACATAGGAAGGGCAACAGCGTATAGCTTTAAAGGAAAGAAATGGAATGTGACAGTGTTTTCATAATCAAAAATCTAGCACAGCCCTAGTCATTAAATCATCTTTAAGACCCCTGGTTGGTTGGGACCCTACACAACTTTCCTGCTTTGCATATAGGGAGGACCAGTTTGTTGCACTAGTAAAACTAAAATATCTGTGTAGCTGAATGTTAAAGATGTATATTGTGTGTTTTAAGGCTCCTTGCCTCATGTAATCCACTTTTGGGAGTAGTCCTACAAAGTGATTTTTTTTTTTGCAACTTGTTGCTTTTTCAGTGAGCACTTCAGAACTAGAGTTCATGAGGTTCATGGCAGCTCATCTTTTAAAGATATTCTGTCAGATAGTCTGCTCTTATAATGTGCAGCCTGTTTGTTTACTTGAGTACTCGACAGATCAATCAAACGTGTACCAATGATGCCTGGAATTAACATTTGAATTATAATAGTCAGCACACATGGCTCACGCATTGAAGTCAGTGGATGTTGCGGGTGTAGTTTCTTCTGTGTCTTTGTGGAGAAACATGCTAATCTTCCAGCTCAACAACCTGACCTCATCACACTCTTCTCAGCAGATGCGAAACCATGAAATGACAAACATTTAAGTCCTTTTTATCGCAATAAAATTTGAGGCTTTTATATAATTTCTCAGATTACAGAATAAACCATGATCTTTCTGCAGGAAATGCCTCATCGCAAGCGCATGGATGAGTCCTGGTATAAATACTGTGATGTTCTGCACCTGTTTTTCTTCTTTGAAGAGCTGACTTTGCAGCAAGATCTGTCAGTTTCAGATCTGGTGTTTGGTCAGTGCTCTGCAGCTGTGACCTGCTGTTTATTTTGATCAGGCTAACAGAAGGACCGTTTAACTTGATCAAAATGACCATTGACAGTGAAGTATGAACTTCAGACAAAATTCATAATCAACCGCAAATGTTGTTTTCAGCCTGCACTAATTAATAAATGCAGTGGCCACGTGTTCAAATACATGAGCTGCGGTACTCATGTGGACAATAGGTGTACACTCTTAAAAATGAACGTGCTTCACGATGCCACAGAAGAACGTTTTTTGTCTAAATGGCTCCATGAAGAATCTTTAACATCTGAAGAATGTTTCTGTCTCACAAAAGCTTCTTTGTGGTGAAAGAAGGTTATAAAAACGTAAGAAAGAGATGTTCTTTGACTGATTCAACTCGTTAGCTCATTAGAAGAAACTCCAGGACCTGAAATGGCTGTCAGATAAGAGAGAGACATACAAAATGTGCAGTGTTGGGGGGGGGCCGCCCAGGGTTGAGAAACACTGTTCTATGGCATCGCTCTGAAGAACCCTTTAAGCACCTTTATTTTGTACATGCACTAATTTTCATCAGTTTCAATGAATTCAATCCGATTTCAGAAAACGTTGTTTGAATGAACCCTAAACATTTTTCACAGGTATTTCTGTCTCATTCACTGAAAATGTCAATAAACATATGCATCTTGGTAAGAAGGTATTTTTGAGTCTTATTGAGAGGATTCAGGCATACTTAGTTTTTTCCTGTTGATCAAATAGTTTTAGGTCTACACCATCCCTTTCTATGCAGTCAAAATTTCATTCAGATCAACAAATTACATTTACTTCGTTACATTTACTTGAGTATATTTCTTGGGTAACTAATACTTTTAGAGTATATTTAAAGATGGGTACTTTTACTCTTACTCAAGTACATTTTTAGTGAAAAAACTGTACTTTTTCTTCGTTACTGTGGGCGACGCTCCTCTCGTTACTTTATCTTAATGCAATACAAGTTAAAATGCTTCTATTTATTCCAAACGTGCCATCTACTATTCTCCGGACAATGAGCGATGCCTATTCACAAATGATTCATTCGTTCGAGTCCATTCTGTTCAAAGGCTTGCTCAAACCAGTGAATCGGTTCATGAATCAGTTTGAATGATTCGTTCAGTTCCCTGCAGCACGCGCGGAGTCGTCTGAATTTGTATCAGATGTTTAAGAACATCAAGAGTATTGCCTTTGCCTAGACACAATATTGATATTTTCACAATTTTTACGCTTTCAGAAATATAGGCTACATTTGTTTACATTTTGCAGAACAGACGGAAGATCCGTCAATGTGCATTTGTTTCGTTAAGTTCAGATGTTCTTCACTCTTCTCCATGTCAGAGGTTATATACATAATTAATATACTTTGAAATATAATTTAATGATAAATAAAATTTCATCAGCTGTTACTCCAGTTTTCAGAGTCATATGATCCTTCTGAAATCATCCTAATGTATTGATTTATTAGCAGTGTTGGAAGCAGTTATGCTGTTTAATATGTTTTTGAACCTGTGACATTTTGTTCAGGATTATTTGATGGATAGAAAACTAATAAGAACAGCATTGATAATAAATGAACATATTAGAATGATTTCTGAAGGATTATGTGACACTGAAGTCTGGTTTAAAGGCTGATGAAAATTCTGATTAGCATCACTGAAATAAATTACATGAAAAATAATTACAAATATTTTGAAAGGTGTGTACACCCCCACCCACACACACACACACACACACACAGAGACACACACACACACACACACACACACACACACACACACACACACACACACAGACATTACATAAATGTATCTATATATCTAAATAAAAATAGACTATAGATATACATTATATGATCCAAAGTACCTAGTGAATAAACTACTTGAGTAGTGTTTTATCCGATACTTATTTACTATTCAGACTATTACTTTTACTTGAGTAAATATTTCTGAAAGTACTTTTACTTTTACTTGAGTGCAGTTCTGGATCCAGCTCAGTTTGAACATTTGAGGTCTTTACATTAAGGAGTTTAAATCTGATTGCGCTATTCATTTGATTGGATTATTTTGGTGTATGTAAATATAGCCAATCCGACGTGCAACATTTCCAACGGCGTGCAACGGCGTGCAAGTTTTTGTTTGAACGTCATGTTTTGACTCTCTAAAGTCCTCAGCTTTGGTTGATTCGGTTTAGAAATGTCCTGGGACCGAATCAAACCACAGTTGCTTAAACTGCAAGAAACCGATGTTTCACGAATTTGTGTACCTTACTTTTCAATGTGCTGCAATCCAGCACAATCCAGCCTGTTTGGTATGAAATGTGAAAGATTTAGGGGTGTAAAATGCTCAATTTTGATTTCATATTTAGTCTTTGGTTTCAGGGGCTGGAATTATAATGTTGCCAAGTAAAGATAAAATATTGAGGCTTGTGCATGTTTCCATGTCTCTTTTTGGTTATTAATAGACGTACTAACAGCTCCTGTTCTCTCTCTTCCAGTCGGTGATGAAGACGGGTCGTCTGCTCATCAGTCACGAGGCTCCGGTGACCGGAGGATTCGCAGCTGAGATCAGCTCTACGGTTCAGGTGAGAATCAGATGGAAATCAAGACTCTTGTGGATGTCATGCTTTACAGATGGAGCAGGATGCAGAAGCGTTTCAGTACTGTTCATTTTCTGCTTTTTGACACTATAACTAAATCTTTGGACTTTAAAGGGGTCATATAATGCTACATGCACTTTTACTAGTTGAACTGAAATGCGTGTTGGTAGTGTGTGTACACACCCTATAATGATAAAAATCCACCGTGTTTTTATTTTGATCTGAAATCTTTACCCTTTTCTCAAATCGAGCCGATCTCAGTGTGACATCACACGGACAGGCCCCGCCCACGATAGTTTGATTGACAGCAGTGTTTCAGCACAGACTGCACTGGTGTGTTACCTCAGACCCGTCATCAGTCGTTTCACCAGATGTAGACAAGACCGACTCTGAAGCGATTGAGGTGTTTTATTGTGGGATGTAATAATGAGTCAATGACTCGCGCGAGTCATTCGTGATCCAGCTTCACCTTCAGAAGAAGTGAGTACAAGGTGTTTTAAATGAATCTTTGCAAACCGCCTTTCCTAATAATGTGCTAATTAGCAAGTTTCATGATGAACGCGGCTAAAGTAAACAGTCCCCGGAAGAGAGGGGCGGAGTCAGCACAGCTCATTAACATTTAAAGGAGAATCACACAATACGGCTTGTTCTGAAAAGAGCTGTTTTTGACAGGCTAAACAATGTTTTTTACACTACCAATGAAAAATTAACCAAACAATTGTACAGACTTTTCATTAAGACCCTAAAGAATAATATCAGCTTGTGGAAAATGGGCATTAAATGACCCCTTTAAGAATAATAATTGTGTATTTTATTGGTAGACCTGTGGCTAGTTGCCTAAACTTAGATCTGTGTGTTCTTGTACTGCGTCATCAACCTTCAAGTACTCATGAACACTAGTACAGGCATATGAAAATCTCTGCATGTGTTCTTGATATCAAGGATGCATCAAATGAGGAATGTTGTATTTTTTATGTGCTTGGACGGCCAGTTGAGCAACAAGGCTTACTCTATGTTTTTGTGTCCTCTTGTCCTTCCTAGTTTGTTTGTTTTTAGGTAAAAGGCTTGTCTTCACAACACAAGTCCTTTCTTTGAATCCTTGAAATTCAGAAGCACACTGTCTTAAGAACTAGTCTGACCAGCTAGTAGCCTTATTTAGAGTCAAATTGAGTCAAAGTGTTTTAAGAAACATTTCTTGATATCATAAATGCACTCATTTAAAATAGAAATCTATTATAGATAGATAGATGTCTTTATTATCACTTTTGATCAATTTAATGCATCCTTGCGGAGTTCAAGTACATGCTGACCTCAAGCTTTTGAAAGGTTGTGTTCACATTCACGAGTGTCTCGCGCCTCGGCGAGCTCATGCTGATGGTGGAAATTATCTCAAGAGATCGGTCCATGCATAGATTCAGAGCCGGCCCTTAAACACAAACATCAGTCACGTTTCCATTGACGTCATTAAAGCACCTGTGAGCGGGGTGGACACTGGTGAGATGTGCACAGATAATGGCATTGAACAAAAAAGATGCAAAAAAGGC
This sequence comes from Oxygymnocypris stewartii, assembly GCA_003573665.1. Taxonomy (NCBI): domain Eukaryota; kingdom Metazoa; phylum Chordata; class Actinopteri; order Cypriniformes; family Cyprinidae; genus Oxygymnocypris; species Oxygymnocypris stewartii. The sequence continues at coordinate 61,830 of QVTF01000004.1, forward strand.
TTTTAGCCTGAGCCGTGGTCAAGCTACTGACGTCTGCGATAACGCCGGCTAACATATCTGCCCTTCACCTACACACCCAGTATTACAGACATGCCCTTTCTGCAGGCTACCAACATTTCAGTTGTTGTTATCAGTAAGATTTCACAGTGGTTCAATTTCAGTGCCATAGCAAAGATACTGTAACTATTTAATTTGAATGTTTTTAGGTAAATATTTAAAAAAAATCACTATTACATAAATTAAATTAGTTAATTATTAATATTCAAGCATATAGCCTATCTTTCTGAAAAACAAGAACTGTGTTCGGTTGCATTTAAAAAGATAGTTCAACCAAAAATGTTAATACTGTCAACAATTACAGTATGCTCCCAAATACAAGTTGTTTTTTTTCATAAGCATACCATGTAATGCATTTAAGGAATTTTTCATTTTACATGGATATTGGGATAGAAGTGAAGTACATGCTTGCATAATAAATAACGGTTTAGCAACCAAACATTACTTTGTGAATATGAAAACATTTGGATCCACATGAGAGGTACATGAACTCATAAATGTGGTCCTGATGTCAGCTTTGCAATGTTTATCGCATTTATTTACTTTCAGGGATTTATTTGTATATTTTTATTTTAAACTTTATATTAGTTTTACTTTTGTCCTTTAATGTTTAATTGTTAATCACATTTGCTTCATTAAATATAGTGAAGTAAGAAAAATGCTGTAGATCATAAATAGTTTTGCTTTTCATTAATTATGTGTTTTTTAATTTGTAAAATAGCTGTTGCGGATGTCTGTTGTTGGACTGTGTTCGTACAGAATTGTTTTGATCTCTCATATTTATGTTTAACACCGTTTTTAAGGTAAGATTTGTGTACTGAATTTCACACATGCTGGTAGTTGCACTTTCACTTTTTGTTTAGGCTTGATGTTTATAACCTTGTTTAGAATAAATGGCAATGTAATGTATTTTGTACTCCTATTTTATTTTTGTTCTGTATACCTTTTAATTTGAATGGTTCTTGTGGTGTGAGGAAAAATCAAATTAAATGTATTGTTTATAATATTGATAAACATTTCTAGTATTTTACATAATTTCTGAATGTAAAAAATTCTTTTTTTTACCATCATCCCATCAGATTAATGCAACTTTTTTTATCTATACTTTGCAATATAAAAATACTAATATTTATTATACTTTGCAATTTTTAGATGTATCTCTCACCTCACTCCATCTGCCATCTTGGATGATTATTTCACTGAGATTGTTTACAGTTTTAAGGGATTATTTGCAAAAGATACACATGGTGCTGCCTTAGTAATGTTTCATTTAACTTTTTTTTTTTTTACAACACAATATAATGGTATTTTACATCATTTTTAAGTGTAATCAAATCCAACCTATACACTGATGCAACTTGAGACACACTTGTACACTGATGATAAAAAAGATAAAATGATAGAATGATGAAAGTCTAGTTGTTTTATTCTGTCACAGTAGAGACAGTCATACAGCAGAGAAGCTGAAATCATTGAGCAGACGATCTAACAGAAGCTGAGTCTGTGACTGCGTACTGTTTTTCCTGGACCAGGACCTGGAACAGGGATATTCTTCACATTGATCTCTGTGTTCCTGGACAACTCCATGGAATAGTTGGAATTCTATTCAATATCATATGTCTCGCTCTGTGTGTATGAATAAAGCAGCCAGATTCCTCTGGAATTTAAGTGTGTGTGTGTGTGTGTGTGTGTGTGTGTGTGTGTCTGAGGTGTGAAGGGGTTTATTGCTAGTGTTCTCCTCTACTGTAGTGTGCAGTTATGATGCAACCATGGTTCAGACGGCATCTGATCGTGTGTGTGTGTGTGTGTGTGTGTGTGTGTGTGCGCGTGTGCGTGTGCGTGTTTGTGTGTGTGTGTGTGTAGGGGCGTAGCCATCATTTTAGAAGTGAGGAGGACAGAAATGTTATAAATGTAATATATAACTGAAGAGACTTATAAAAAATCTTACTGTTCAAAGTTTTACACAGCAGAAGTTTAATTAGCTTAAAGCTGGATAGAAGTTAAACATGCATCCTGTTTCTAAATGCTTAATAAATGCTAATTTTCTAAAAGTTATTGTTAAGCTTGTGAATGATTGATCCATGCATGTTTAATTTGGTAAAGGGGTCATATGATGCAATTTCTTGTTTTCCTTATCTTTAGTGTATGTAGCTGTTTGTGCTACATCTATAAGATCTATGTATAAGGTCTGCAGAGTTACAAAGCTCAAAGTCTCTCACAAAAGGATTTATTCTATCTAAAGGAGAAGGCTGATGCAGACCGGGCTAAAATGCCTCATTAAAACACACCAATGTCTACGTCAAAATAGCTTCCCAGATGTTCACGCAAAGAAAGAAGGCGTGGTTTCAGTAACCACAGTAGTGTTGATGCAGCCGTATCAGTGTGTTTCTATGTGAAAAAAGTACTTTATTTGGCCTTCAGACAGTAGATGCATTTAGGAATCACTGTTGAGATTTGTTTACAACAGAACAACACAACCCAAATATTCGAATTTGTGCAACGCATTTTATGGACGTCAGTTTCGTGACCCTAGGAGAGTACGAGGCTGGCTACATGAAGGCTATTTCTAAAAAAAAAAAAAGGGTAAATTCTGACTTTATGACAATCTGGCGCTTCTGAATCAGCAACTGTAAGTATGTTTCGTTATTAGTTTAAATATTTGCCATTGACTGTTCAAATGCGGAGTTTTGCGCAAAGTAGAGTAACGCGTTGTGCGTGTGTGTGTGTGTGTGTGTGTGTGTGTGTGTGTGTGTGTGTGCAGGGGCGAACCATCATTTTAGAAGTGAGGGGGACAGAAATGTTATAAATGTAATATATAACTGAAGAGACTTATTTATAAAAACTAAAAAATCTTACTGTTCAAAAACGTTTGACTGGTAGTGTACAGGCAACTTTATTTTTTCTTTTATTTCTAGCTTTTAATTGGCTTAGAAATCAGATACACTGCTGGACAATAACCAATAATAATGATTCGTTTATATACTACAAACACTTTTGTATCACATAAGGCAGTATATTTTCTATACTGTAATAATGTCAATTTGCACTGCCTTGTTCATATACTATATTTATTACCTGGAGATGGCTTAAAAAACTAAAATATACCACATATTGTTGCAATCGCATGTTCAATGTCTTCATGTTTCCAAACCTTTCTGTTGTTCTGTGAAAGCAGCTGTTTTCATTCAGCGATAGCTGGAGCTTTTGTCCATATTAGGACTTAAGTATGTCACAGTACATGTCACAGTACATGTTGGCATTCATGGTTTCCTCAATGAACTGTAGCTCCCCAGTGCCTGCAGCACTCATGCAGCCCCAGACCACGACACTCACACCACCATGCTTGACTGTAGGCAAGACACACTTTGTACTCCTCACCTGGTTGCCGCCAAACACGCTTGACACCATTTGAACCAAATAAGTTTATCTTGGTCTCATCAGACCACAGGACATGGTTCCAGTAATCCATGTCCTTAGTCTGCTTATCTTCAGCAAACTGTTTGCAGGATTTCTTGTGCATCATCTTTAGAAGAGGCTTCCTTCTGGGACGACAGACATGCAGACACGCCATCTTTATGTAGAGCAACATTTCTTTTTTTAGATCCTCAGAGAGTTCTTTTCCACGAGGTGCCATGTTGAACTTCCAGTGACCAGTATGAGAGTGAGAGCGATAACACTAAATTTAACACACCTGCTCCCCATTCACACCTGAGACCTTGTAACACTAACGAGTCACATGAGAAAATGGCTCATGGGTCCAATTTGGACATTTTCACTTAGGGGTGTACTCACTTTTGTGGCCAGCAGTTTAGACATTAATGGCTGTGTGTTGAGTTATTTTGAGGGTACAGCAAATGTACACTGTTATACAAGCTGTACACTCACTACTTTACATTGTAGCAAAGTATAAATTCTTCAGTGTTGTCACATGAAAAGATATATTTACAAAAATGTGAGGGGGTGTACTACTTCTGTGAGATACTGCATATAATTAAATGAGTTTCTTAGAACATCATTCCATAATTCAGCTTTGTTAAATCCATATTACAGTTCTGCATTCTGATGCCTGCTTCAGTTCATATTCAGGAAATGTGGTTTAAAAGGCAGACATAACAAATCATTTCTGATTCTGAATGTCACACAGACCTGATTTGAAAAGCTCATGGGTAAAAACATGAGAAATATCCAGTCCATGGCTCTGCTCTCGGTGACAGTGATGTCCTCTGACATGCTCTAACGCTGACCGGGTTATCAAGCAAAAAATAGCATTAAGTTCAGAATGATTGTCTAAAAATAGCCTTTGAGATCAGCGTTTCGGATTGGTGTGTCATGTGCGGCGGCTTTTAAAGGGAACCGAAGGATCTGAGTGACTCAGAGGAGCTTCTGGAATAGTGTCAGTGAATCCGAGTGACTCATGGATTTACTGCTGCTAGTTCTCCAGTTAACAGCGGGGAAGTTACAGTATGTGTCCCAGAACTAAGATATTTCATACTTCGTTTTTATCAGTAATGACGGGTCATAAACAGCCTAATTACTGTGGATTTTCTATTTCATGTGGTATCACATGGGAAACATGATAAATCAATTGGCACTGAACCTCTTATCAGTGGATTTTCTGCTTTCTTTGAAAAAAGATGAAACACTCCGTGTTTTTGAGTGTCTGTCCTCATATGGCTTTGGGCTCAAATACACACTTCACAATTGTGTTTTTTTGGCTCTCAGGGTCGGTAATATTGGCATTTCTGTGTTAGGCTAGTCTTTAAATACTCTCTAATCTGCAGCTGTTGCTGTTTCCACTCTGAAAGCCAAAAATTTGTGTTTGTGAGGCAGTGTATATATAAATATATATATATATATACATGTATATGTTTGTGTACTACAATGCAAACGTTTGAGGTTAGTTTTTATTTATTTTTTACTTTAATGTAGAGATGCATTTATCAAAAGTCACAGCAGAAAATATTATGTTACAAATGATTTCTGTTTCAAATAAAGGCTGTTCTTTTGAACTTTTTATTATTCAAAGAATCGTGAAAAATAAATGCATCAGTTTCCATAAAACATTTAACATTGGTAATAATCAGAAATGTTTCTTGAGTAGCAAATCGGCATATTATTATGATTTCTGAAGATCATGTGGCACTGAAGACTGGAGTAATGATGCTGCAAATACAGAAATAAATTAAATTTTAACATGTATTCATATAGAAAACAGTTATTATAAATTGTAATATTTCACTATTACTGTTTTTACTGTATTTTTTGATGACATCCATATATGTTTACAGTGGCTCTAACAAGTATTTAGTCACTTGTGCCACATTTACAAATATTTGAATCATCACATCCTATAACACATTTAGAAAGCAAGTAGTGTTTAACTTGTGTTTTTAATTTGAACTGTCCTGTGAAGTTAATGAAATAATGATGCTCTTCTCATATGTTGGTGAAACTGAAGTAATTCAGTCGTGTTTTTAGTCCACGTGCATTGGCTTGACTACACTTCTCTGTTCTCCTGATTTTCCAGTAAGAGTATTTAGTGGTTTCTACTCTTCACGTGATCCAGGTTGGCAGGTGTACTCATCCACTCCCCCCAAATTACCCCATGTCTATAAAACTGAGGGTAATTTACTAAATATGGATTGTGATGATTCAGGTGGCGAAATGGGTTCCAACCCCTAAAAGATCACACACAGTGTGTTGTGTTGCCTTGCTTTAGCTGGTTTTAGTTTGTTTGCTGTATGTTTACATTTGTGGGATACTACTAAACTAGTTTTATGCTGCTTTTTCAATCAAATCCACCATTATACTAGCCGTGACTGTGGAAGAGAGGATGGAAAACCTGAATGAGCAAACGTAAATGCCAAAAACATCAAAAGTTTGAGAACACATTGTTTTCCTGTATTGCACGAACGTGTTGAAGTGAACTGAAGCGAACGAACGTTTTGCATCTGATTTTAACTGCTGTCTATCAGCAGATGTCCTGATGTGTCCTTTCCTGGAGTCCATTTCCAGTCATTACAAACTGCACGCTTCAGATTAAAGATTCAGATTAGATAAAACTATTTCTGAGCAGCAGAAGCACTAGGTTCGTCGTGCCACATCAAATCCTAAAACGGCGATCATGTGTAGTGGAGCAGCCGGATGCCAGGCTGGTTGTGACCGCTGAGCGGCGTGCCGGACTCGAGCATCCAGGACCTGCAGAGCCTCTCCTGACATCTCTCCTCAGAGCTGGAACTGCCTCTCGATGCAAATCCGAAACACATTTTTGTGTTTATCCAGGCCATCGTGTAAGGCAAGCACAAAGCCTTTTTAATGAAGCTTGACGCTCTTTTGTAGCCACTTCAGAAAACGCCAGAGACGAAGGAGTTCGCCCAAAATACGACATGTTTCACGCTTAGCTCATGCATTTTCCCGTGTTCGGATTTGGACAGTGAGTGTCTATCAAGAGTTGGAGTAGACAGTAGATTTCAGTGTTGGTTTTGAATGAGGGGAAACATTAGACTTTAAGGTTTTTTTCTGATGCACAAGTTTTGATGGTTCTGTGCAAATAAGTGTAGTGCTTTTAGTCCTCTGTCATTTGGCAATCGGGTTTGTTCAGCTTCCATTTGGGGCTTAATACCTTCTTTATAGTCCTCCAAAATCTGCACTAGAAGCATAAATAGAACCCAACTGCTCGTTGGGGTCACGACTGAGGACAAGAACTCAGATTTTTCCATTTGTTTCTGTTGATAATGTTGCTCTTGATTTGGACACTGTAATTAATTTCTTGTTACTCCATATTCAGGTCATGTTATTTGGTTCAGCGTTGGCTTTGACTGTGTCTGGTTAAATCTTGCCTCAACTAAAACCCAGTAGAATTTTTCCACTGGCTTTGGATTATTGCCGAAAATAAACTCTGTGACCAATTAAAGTCTGCGAATATAGTCTTCACAAAGTTGGTTTTGAAGCCTAAATAAAATCACCAGAAGTGAAATGCTGAGCTAGACTACAGAACGAAATATGCTAAAGTCACATGACCTCAACTTCACCATTAAGCTTCCTTAATTCTTTCAGTACACAAATAAAAACACAAATGCAGATATTTTTAATTAAACCTTCTGTTGAATCCTTCCATTGAAAATCTACCTTCATGTAAAAAACATTGAATCAATATTTTGATGTACAACGCTAAACCTGTTGGTTCTTTCACATCAAACAAGCATGTTTGAGCTCCTGTTTACCGTATTCGATGAGTCGAGGTTTATATGTAAATAAAAGCCTAAATTAAATCTCAATATCATATAAAGTATTGAGTGATTAAGCCTCTGAGTTTTTGTGGAATAGACGTGAAATCAGATCTCGACAATGTGAAAATAATTGATTTCATAAGTATTCACCCCCCTTTGACGCGCTTTGTATGGGTTCTGAGACGAACATTTCTTTGTATGGTACAGTGTTAATGGAGCTGACCATGTTCTCTGCAGGAGGAGTGCTTCCTCAACCTGGAGGCTCCCATCAGCAGGGTTTGTGGGTACGATACGCCCTTCCCGCACATCTTTGAGCCCTTCTACATCCCTGACAAGTGGAAGTGCTTCGAGGCGGTCAAGCGTATGATCAACTACTAAAGCAAAGGTATGTTATTGTTGTTGTTGTTTTTTTAATGTACCATTATTATTTAACCCTGTAAAGCCTGACATATTAAATATTACATTTGTTTATGGAACGTTTTAACTCTTTCCCTGCTTGCATTTTTTTCAAACTTGTCAGCATTTTTGATCATTTTCACAAAAGTTTAGTGGCACCCAGAATATATGTGACCCTGGAGCACAAAACCAGTCTTAAGTGTCAATTTTTCGAAATTTTTCATCTGAAAGCTGAATAAATAATATTTTCATTGATGTATGGTTTGTTATATATGACTGTAAGGAGGTTCGGGTCCGTGGCGAAGGAAGACGAGGAAGTCAGGGGTGACGAGCCAAGGATCTGTTTATTAACAAAACTGAAACAATATGCACAATAATCGCCAGCTCCGGCTGGCGAACGTCCGGCAGACTCTCTCTCTCGCTCGCGTCAGGGTACTCGTGCTCGTGATTGTCCCGGTGCTCGTGCTCATACCGGTCCTAGACCAACCACCCTCCTCCCGGACTGTGGGTGTCTTTTATCCGGTCTCTCCGACAATCACTGGAATTAGACACAGGTGTTAATCATCATTCACTTGCCCTCCATTCCACCGCTCGTCTCAGAACCCGCTCTCCCCCTCGCTTGTGTCGCTTTCCCACGCCCCCCTCGCCACAATGACAATATTTGTAAATCTGGAATCTGAGGGTGCAAAAAAATCTACATATTGAGAAAATCATCTTTAAAGTTGTTCAAATGAAGTTCTTAGCAATGCATATTACTAATCAAAAAATACGTTTTTATATATTTACGGTAAGAAATGTACTAAATATCTTCATGGAACATGATCTTAATATCCAAATGATTTTTGGCATAAAATAAAAATGTATAATTTTGACACATACAATGTATTGTTGTCTATTGCTACAAATATACCCCAGCGACTTAACACTGCTTTTGTGCTCCAGGGACACATATTGTTGTATAAGTATCTGAAAATTCAAAATGCCAAAACAATGAACATTCATGCATTTTTTTATCATCACTTGAATTAAGTGAGTAAGTTTAAGATTAAGTAAGTTTCATGAAAAAAAGCAATATTTTGAACAAAAATATGAAAAAAAATTGTTTTTGTAAAAGACTACACCTGGATCAGATTCAGAATAATGATCAAATCATTGATGGAGTCAGTTGTTTCTATTACCTTCACGTTTCTATACCACTTCCTGGATCGTCATGTCATTCTGTAAAGTTAGGCAGTTGTTTGCCGATCATGGTATTTCATCTATCCATCCTCCTACATATGCAATCGCTTGTTTATGCTTCTTCACCCGAGTTCTGATCCAGGCGTTCAGTACTCTTTCAGAAGATGCATAATAGCGCCTCCTGCCGTATAACAGTGAAAACACAAAGCTTGAAAATGCCGTCATTGGCGGGGAAGGAGTTAAACTGGATCATTAAAAATTGCATTTGCATTTTTTTCAGTATAATATTTCATGCATCAGGCATTTATGGCCCATATAGTATGATATAGTGAGGAAAAGGAACTAAATTCATTCAGAGGAATGAGCAAAAAATATGCAGCTTAGTGTAGATGCTTTTTATCTCCAAATAATATAAACCGTATAATGCAATGCAATATGCACATGATGATTGAGAGATGAACAAATAAACGTTCCTCAAAGCCCTGACGATCAGATTTGAGTCTCACTGATTTTTCTTAAATAAATGTCTGAATAATCAAGTAAAGCCGAGTTTAGTCGAGTAAGTGTTCATCTGGAAATATTATTAATAATATCTTAGCTATTCTTAAATTTATTTGATAAAAATCAGTAAAGATTTCAGAGCAAAAAGACACGTGACAGAACGACAGAAGGCATGGAGAAGATTGTGTGTGACACGAGTTTTGATCATTTAAAGGGATTATAAATTCACATATCTGTTATGATACTGTTGGGTTTCTAGTGTTAAACTGATTCAATATCAAGTACAGATTCATACATGCTCTTATACCTCAGATGTGTTCAGAAACCGTGTGCAGTATCGGTGCTCTTTACTGTTTCTGGTAAGACCAGGCTGTTGTAAGACCGATTCATGCTGCGTGCGTTCAGGCTCCAGGCCTAGTTTATTTTCACTTCAGTGTAATTACACATTTGAGACACAGTCTGTAGATGCTGTTGCCATATAGAGCAAGAAAACGGAAGTCACGTGATCCACAGCAACTGCACACAGACCCAGAACCGAGTGCATTTAAACATTTGAACCATCTTTTCTCATTCACAGGCAACACGTCCTCCTCCGCATCACTGAACAAACCAGTCAATAACTCCACCATCACAGATAACTAGGTTTCTACCTGTAGATGGGACCATGTTACCGGACGGGAACGTCCTTGATCATGTGTGTAGAGGAGAAGCGTGGTTTCTGAACACTAGCATGTGGACTCTTCCGTCTGTGCTCTCGCTGTCACCTGGATGTCACCATCTTCCGTTTAGTTTTTTGTTATTACGCTTAATTGAGGCTGGATCTTGTGTGTTACTGTTTTATTGGTGAGTTGCTGAATGTACCATTTTTGGTTTAATTGAATAAATCTCTCTTCTAAACCTAGCTGCAGCTTTACTGTGTTGTCGACAGAGACGGATGCCGACCAAGACTTAAACCACAAGCCATGGACAGAATATAAAGATAAACCGGCGTCTTTTATTTTGGTGGTGTGCTCAGATGACCTCCGGTTGAGTGTATTCTAGCGTCCGTCATGCTCACACACTGTCATTACTCACTTAAGCATATTAAATCCGGCCCCAGTGATCTTCACACAGACGCTCGGCTGAGATCAGATCTACACTCCCCTCTGAGCTTCGTGTGAGGCGCGCTTCCTTCATGGAGGAATGTGCAAAACGTCAAATACATAGATGACTGGGACATGCTTGGGTGAACCTGTCAGCGATGGCTTTCCCAGACTGACAGATGTAATTAAGATCCAAATGCAATACAAAATAACAACCGAGACATTGGCAGGCACACTGTCAAGAAAAATAACATTTAAAGCACTTTATGTGATCTTGCTTTTTACATGGCTGCTTAGCAAAATAATACAATTGATTAAAAATAGCCAATAAATTGAGTAATGTTCCGTAGAGGTCGGCCAAAATATCGGGCCTATATTTGGCATTTTTTAATATATCGGCATCGGCTGATATCCGTGTTTAGTAGCGCCGATTTAAAGTCAGGCACGTCCGTGGGCAGCCCCGTGTTATTGGTGCGGTGGAACGAGCTGCTGCCGCATGTTTAGTAGCGCTGATTTAAAGTCAGGCACGTCCGTGGGCAGCCCCGTGTTATTGGTGCGGTGGAACGAGCTGCTGCCGCATGTTTAGTAGCGCTGATTTAAAGTCAGGCACGTCCGTGGGCAGCCCCGTGTTATTGGTGCAGTGGAACGTGCGTTGCTGCATGTGAAGGACCCCAAGCCAAAACTTTTGGAAGATTCAACAACAGTCCTGGGAGATAAAGGTAAGGCTTACATTCTGATATTTCAAAGTCCTATGGCCACATACGTTTACTATATATTACTAGTAGCCTAAACTATGAAGTGTTGCTTCACTCAGTGAAAGAAAAAACGAATAGCACAGAACCGTCGTGAACTGGCATAATGCTACAGCTGGTTGAAGCTTCGCTTACTTGCAGTTAACTTTAAGGACTGTAGTCGAAAACTATCAGCAGCTTGCTTGCTAACATATTAGCCTCAATGTTATAAGTCCTGTTTTATTTGTCCTGTATCTGAGTCGGAGAATGTCTCTGTGCGTGGGGTGGAGAAACACACTGCAGCGGGATTGAGGGCTATGTTACTCCGCCCCGCTCACAGACAGCACCGCTCGGAGACACAGAACTGTCCTGGAGCAGCCCAGAACAGTGTGACATCTGTTCAGAAGCATGGTTTGATGCAGACAATAGCCGGGTTTCCATCCAACTTATTTGCATTAATGAAAATTCAGCTCAAGAATATGCACATCTGCGCATGTTTCCATCAACTGTGTAATGTGAATTAAAATGGACATCAGCTTAATAAAGTGACGCGTTCCGGCCAATGACTATATATATACGTCGCTCAGTTAGTATCCTCATTAAACCTGTCTAACGTTAACCCTCAAGCATGTCAGAAATCACTAAGGGGTTAACACTGTCCAATCTGTTAACAACAAAAACAACACATTAGTGAATGGTTTTGGTTAGGAGTGAAACGGATCGTAGATGATCCGTGATCCGTATGGACCAGTCCCCACGGTTCGGCACGCATGTGATTCGCGGATTAACTGATAAGTTTAACCACCAAAGAGTGAAGTGTATCATTTGCACGTGTTTCGGGAATCGCGCTCCGTTTTCTGCACTGTTCCGCTGCCGCACACACTGAAGCGCACGCGTGCAGAGAGAGAGAGAGAGAGAGAGAGACTGCGTTGTATTTATTTTATTTAAATGTATATTTAAGTTTACATTTATGTTCCAACAAACTTGAACAATTCTGCTTGATAAATGCTCTGAAACTTTTATGTAAATGATTGAAAGTTTTTTTTATATATTACCTGTTTTATATTGTAAATACTTGGTCAGTTTATTGATCTCTTTGGATAAATATTTAATTTGAATACCATGCAGTGCACAAAATTAAGATTGGAGAGATGGTTGAAGTCAGTGTTCAATACATGATGATGTTAAGTTTAAATGTTGTGCATCCACTCATTATTAGTGTGATATTTTAGCATGCAAATTAAGGGGAAAATTTCAAGATATCGGCCCTAAAAATCGGCAGCAGCCATCGGCTGACCCTGACCTCTAAACATCGGCATCGGTTATAGAAAAACCCACATCGGTCGATCTCTATTGTTCCGAGCAGGGTTGTCAAGTCAGTGCCAGTGATTTACACTGCCCTACACTACTTTTACACTGTTGCCGCGGGTTGTTTTTTTTAGCTCACTGGTTAAAGTGATCTCTCACTTACAATTTAGATGGAGGGGAAAACCATGGAAAACAAACATTGGGCTAGTTTGAATAACAATTGGGTTGGTTTTGAATGCAGACCTGGCAACCATGGTGAGTAAATGACGGCAATTTTATTTTTTAGGTGAACTGAAAATCATGCATTTACAAGCAACTAAATAAATGATAAAGAAATACATTATTCATCCAATTTAATTGAAGACTCTTAATAGAATAGTATTAATACATACAAACAAACCAAAAGATTATGTAGTTAAATGAGGCAAGGACAGCCTTCTTCAAGCATATTCAGCCTTGCCATGGGAATTGTGTTTTCTCTACATCTACTCCAAGACAGATTTCTTTGCAGTTCTTATTAAGCCATTTCGTGCTTTCTGTAAACATCAGATGATTGTCATGAATATCTGGCTTCTGAGGTGTCACAACAACCGTCAGACATTCCCAGACAATGCATCAAACTCTAGACTGTAGCTTGTTGATTCGGGCAAAAATGAAAAAATCTAGCAGATGTGAACTGCACTAATGCATTTGTACACGTGGAATAAGACTGATTTCATGCATAAATCAGAATTACAGAACCGCTTGAACTGGTTCTCATATAGAAGACATTCCTTTTATTTAATGTGAAAACAGTCGTGTTCAGCATGCTGGATCTTGATTTCTGACATGAAAATGAAGAGTTTGTGGAAACACTCTCTATGAAGCCGGATTTATAATACATTATAAGGGTATTTCTTAAGTGTTAGCAGATATTTAACACATACTATTATTACTCCAATGACTGCTAGGTGACATGTAGTTGCACAGGTACTTATCAACTGGTCGAAAGGGAACCATGAAAATAACCATACTGATATTACAATAACACAAAGCAAATGTGTACACATTCATCTGATCTTATGGCTGTTTGATCATTTTTTTAATATTATTATTTATTTGTTTATTTTGTATAAGTGGGCTTTGCTTTAATTTAGTTGAAAAAAAACACCTTTTTGATGTTTTCATATTCAAAGCAGCTTTGTGTGTCTTTTCTGATGTAATAAACTTGCTCGGTAGCGCACCCGGTACAGAACTGCACTGCACGCTCAGGTCACATGAAACATGAATCATGATAAATGTACTCAAATGCTGGAAGAAGCAAGATGAAATGACATGGTTGCTTCGGCAGATGTGTTTTGACCCGCTTTGTCTTTATAATATGGAAATGAGTTTGTCTGTACTGCTCAAACAACTTGCAAAATAGAAAAACCAACATGACACAGAATCGTGAATCTTGATATTTCTAAAAAATATAATTTACATTTTTGCCATATCGCCCACCCCTAGCCGAGGGGGTTCTGGGAGGTTTTATACCTAATCATTTTCAGATTTTGGCTCAGGCATTTCAAAATGACTCAAATTATATTTTAGATGGTGTGCACTGAGACTGGTCTGCTGGTTAGTCCAGTTATCCAGTATGACCTGTAGCACCGTCACAAATGAATTGTTGTGCTTGGATGCATTTATTATTAAATACCATCATAGTTTGTGCATGATTTCCTATAGGATAAAAAAAATGTATTTGCCTCATATGGTTTTTCTGCACATTTCAAGATTTTATGCACATGTTGGCATTTCAATCCAGCAGTTTTTATGTATCCCAAAATTTGCTTAACACATAGATGGAAACAAGTGCTTAATTTTCTTTCTTCACATCACCAAACCGAACTATGCTACTAGTGTATCTGCATCCAATCAAAGACAGAAAAGATGGTGAACGTCTCGGGTTACACATGTAAGGCCCTGTCCCAAATGGAACACTTCATGTGCACTCTTACAGACTTACAATGGCTGTTGCGTGTCCGTTAAGTCCACGAGATCGTAGGGTGTCTCATTCCTAATTTTAGCGTTCAGAAGGGTGCTTGAGCCCTTATGCGCCCTCGATCCGCACTTCTGCCGAGCCCGCACTGGGTCGAGCTGCACAGCAGACTTCTACCTGACAGTCAAAGTGGCATTACGTCATGAAAGTGCGGACTCAGAGGAAGACTGCGAGGGTTTAGGGTGCCATTTGGGACAGGACCCAACCATGGTTCCCCGAGCGGGAACAAGATGCTGCGTCCCCCTCTAGGGGACACTGTGGGGCAAACTGCCAGCATGACCGGTGTCTAAAGCACATGTAAAACAATGCCAATCCTGTTGGTCCACGTGGCCCATGACGTCATTGGTGGGTACCCAAATGTATAAAAGGACACCTGCTGAAAGTTCTTGGAGGAGACGTAAACATGCAGGCCGAAGGCATGGCGAGGGGACGCGGTGTCCCTCTCGGAGAACCATGGTTACAAGCATAATCTGAGACGTCCCCCTTCAAGGGAACTTCAAACTGCGTCCTCTAGGGCAGTGGTTCTCAAAGTGGGTGCCGTGACAACTAGCTAGGTGTGCCGCAGAATTTCCCCAGAAAAGCTGAAATTCCCCAGTACATCATTATTGTGTGCATTATTATTATTGTGCATTATTGTGTGTATTATAAATCTGTCTGGTCAATGCTCTCAGGCCTGACATAGCTTGTTTGCTATCAGGTTTAAGCATGTTATAGGAAAGAGTTCGAAGTGGAAATGATTTTGTTGCCACACATAATTAGAAGCCCTTACGTCACACGAGACAGAGCTGTTCTCGGTCTCCAACAGCGTGGCATTCATGTACAAACAAACCCTCTGTCCAGCTGTCAGACAAATGACCAGCACTGCCTAGCTTTTCAGTCTCTCCCTAGCAACCGTTAGGTAGCATTAGCGGCTGTTCTTGAGTCTGTAGAAGGAGAGAAGGGTCAGTCTGGGTGTCTCAGGCTCAATTAAACCGCTCTTCCTGTTTTCAAGGGTACACATGGTCCTTTTGTTTTGTCTATCATGGGATTGCACATGTGTAAGCCAAAGTGTGGCTATTCTGTAGGTTTCTCAGCAGGGATGGTTCTAGGGCGAGTGGATATCTGGGGCTTAGCCCAGAGACATCCACGTAAGTGTCAGAATACATGGGATTCACTTTAAATAAAATATGTTTGAGTTACATTGGCTAAGGGGTTTTATTAAAAACACAATTATAAATAAAGAGGCATGGCCCTGCACACTTATTTTTAAGGATATCGTGTACACTGCACCTTGAAATTTCATAAATACTGTAATGAGATTAATCTTTTAAATATAACATTTTTAAAATATAAAATGATAGAAAAAATTTGAATGATCCTTCAAATATAAATCTAAAATTGCCAGTAGGTGGTGGCAAGCCACTATCTTAATGAGTGACTGGTTGATTCATTTATTTAATTGATTCATTCAAAACGGCTTATTCATTCAGGAACGGAGTAAGAAACTGTTTCCATTCTGTCAGTTCACTCGGTACAACACACAACTTGCGCAATAATGCACTCTCATGCTATTCACTGAAGACACCGTCATTCATGCATGAAAGGCCAATGATGCATTCGGACAAGGAATTTTCTGGTGACCTTTTCCATCAGGACAAATCTTGAGGAGGTGGGTAGAAGCGAAGCAGTGAAACATCCCTTCATTGATCTGTATTGATCTGAAGATTGTTGCGGGTGAAAATCTTTATCACCGCATCCATGCCCGATTGCAGGGATATCCCATGTTTGAGCTTATAGAATTATTGGATCCAAGGATGCTGCTGGTGCTGGCTTCAGCGTAATGCATTGGTGATCTGGATGCGCTGTCAGTGCATCCCACGTGCATCCAATTTGCGTTGGATGGAACAAGATGGAACATATAGTGCACTCTCATTTGAGCTGCCTGCCCTGTCAAACATCTATATTGACTTGGAGGAAGACTGGAGGCTTCACGCTTTGTGCCCTGTGTGAGTTTTACACAGGCACATTGAGCAGCACACGCTGTGTGTTCTTCGGATCAGCTGTTTTTGTTTTTCTAATCCAGTTCAGGGGAAGCCACTGTCTAAACATTGGATTTTTTACATTGGATCATGGAAGAGTAAAGGATTGGCTCTGCCAACAGGGGTGCATGCGTTCTCCACGAGGGACATGGCAATGTCATGGGCATTGTTTGGAGGGGTGTCTGATGTTTGTGCGGTGGCTCAATCCGTGCTTACCGCAGATATTTTAAACCTTGAAATGCATGGGATATGTGGTGGTGCTGGTGCCTTATGTTTTGTTCAGTGGACTTTGTGGGGCGTGAATATATGTACGGAATGAAACGACTGAATGGGAACATTGAGTTATAACTACTGTTCCCAGAAAGAGGGAAACGGGGACAACAGCTCTGAGCTCTGTGCAGTATGAGGCTTGGTGAAGTGCAGGACTGAATAGAAGGGAATAATGTATGCGACTACATTTCTATGCTTTCAGGCGTGAATAAAGGTGTCTTTAGCAAATAGTGCGACAGTGCGATATCTCTGTTGTACCTAGTTTCCCTCAACCTGGCAACAGTAGTATATGCATAACTCAAAGTTTTTATGAATGGGCCAGTGAATCATTGACCCGATTCTTTTAAAAATACTAATTCAGTAACAAAATGTTCCTGTGCGTTGCTACAGAGACACAGAAACATGGCTTTGTTTGAAAATATTTAGTTAGGGAAAGAGAGCAAACAAGTCTAAATTGTCTCTACAGTTTAAATTTCTCAATATTAAATTGTTGTTTATTGAAACGTTTCCCTGACACAAAGAAAAGTCTGCCACAGACCATGATGACCACTGTTCATATAATTTCTGTAAATGCGTGTGTGCCTTAGGAAGAAAATCTAAAGCACAGTTGTTGATTCACAGTGACAAATTACCTCATTTGACAGATGGCAAGATCGGTATTATAGTGAAACGTTTTCGAGTAGGTTACAGATAAAAATATGAATTAAAAAAAATATTTTTAAGTAAATTGATATAGGAAAGTACACAACAACGAAAAAGATCTAATCTCATTGGCTGCATTGTATAGACCTAAGAATTTCTTATTGATGTTTGGCCAGTTTCCATGCCCTCAATGGACAGTTCTTGTCTGGACTGAATGACATTGTAAGTAGACACTGTTAGATGTGCATAGAGCAAATGAGTCCTTCTAATATAAATGGATTTAAATTGCATGAGAAGTCAGTGATGATACGTACAGGGCATGGTTATAGAAACATTCAGGACTTTAGCTCTCTTCGCACACGCCTGTTCCTCAATGAGATCAACACAGAAAATATAAACTGTCCTTTTTGTGCATATTAAAAAAAAAGTGTTACCAATATGATTGTGTTTAAACTTTTCACTTAATTTTCAGGACTAATTATCACTATTAACTATGCGTTTTTAGCATGCATATTACTAGCATGTTGGCTGTTTAATAGTACTTATAAAGCACATATTAATGCCTTATTCTGTATGAGCATATTTTATATCCTTTAATCCTTAAACCCCATACCTAAACTTAACAACTACCTAATAACTATTAATAAGCAGCAATTAATAGTGAATATGTGTTCCCTATTCTTAAGTGTTACATCACATCATACAGTACATCAAGCTACATCCCATTTTCCCTCATCTTGCACCCATTTAGCTTCTAATAATTCATTTGAGGAATTAGCTCTTTCAGTTCATGAGTGTGAATGTTTAACTGAATTGGCCATAACACATAGGAAGTTGAGTGTGAATGACAGAATTTGAACTAAAATACAATAACAATCAGCACAATTAACACATTCTGGGAAATGACATGATCTCTAATGTATGTCTGTCTTCTGTCCTAAAACCTTTCAAATACAGGATTTAAAAGGAACCATAGTTCTAAATGTTGCACAACCCTGTTCGAGATTTACTTCAACACATGCTAGTACTTTTTTATGCTATTGCAGATCAAATATGTTTGCCTTTGTCATCAAAATCCACTTCTGAGATGGATTTCCTTTTGGCTGATGTCATGAATTCCCCTTACTTCAACCCCTCTCCTCCAACCTCCTGTCATAGGAGACACTTTTAACTTCCCAATCAATTACTAATGGATACAACAGTCCTTTTTGTCACTGTTTTGCTCTGAAATGCATCAGATGTACATCACACATTACTGTTTGTCTGATTTAGCTCTTGGCAATCAACAGAGGAGTAATTCCAGTCATTACAAACCACACTTTATTATCACACTTCAGGTTAATCATATTAACATAAAACTATTTGTCTGAAGCACATTTAATCCAGACCATTTCTCAAAATAATAACCAAATTGAATGCAAGCTTTAGTTTTATGACTGTCCCCATTATCTCTTTAAACATTTTAAAACCTCTATAAATTAATCACAACTTTGATTTAATAGACTGTAATAGCCAACACTTCTTTCCACTGTAATATTGTGTGCACGAATGCCATTCTTTTAGCATTTAGCAATACATTTAAACTTTTCATACTTCAGTAACATCAACAGCAAAACAGATGATGGACTCTCGGGTAGCCAAATACAGCAAATAAATGGCATTTAACTTAGCCTGATCCATAATTGTTGCCTTATGTTCAGACCGTTGTGTTTTTTACAGTCTAGTAAATCCTCTATAATGAATTTATTGTAATGCATTATGTATTTTACAGTGTTGGGTTTGGCAAGGATTATATTTACCATAGTCTCATATCTTGCCATTGTTTTAGATCTGCACAATACGCTAGTTATTATTTGTGTTTTTACTGTAAATTGACAAATACAAAGTCTTCATGAAAACATCCAAAAGGTTTTAGAATGTGGTCTTACTATTTATGTGGTCTTTGTCTGCTTTAAGTAAAGTAACTTGACTATATTTAAAGGGGTGGTTTTTTCTAGGCCTGATTGAACTTTTAGCATCGTAATTTTGCAGATATTGTTTATACTCAAAAAGCAACATTACACACTAAGTTAAAAAAGAGTTAAATTGCAATCAACCATCCCTTTAAGTATATATACAGTGGTGACCAAAATTATTAGAATATTAGTATCTTCACCATTAGTTCATTAGTATCTTTTAGGTCAGTTATTTCTATATTTTGCTGTAGTGTGTCAGTAGGAAATTTCAGCTTACCTTTCCAACTATTCATTTTACCATTAATTGTAATAATCCAGTGAGATATTTGTCTGACAGCAGCCAGTGCTCCACACTGAGATCTGATCTGGTCATCATCAGTCTGTCTGGAATTACATGAAGAAACAGAACAAACCGAGACAGACTAGATCCAGAAGAACCATGGCAACGTCTCCAAGATGCTTCAAGAAACCTACCTGCAACGCTCCAGTACTGTTTTAGGCACTTGTGTAAAAATGCTGTAAAGTGAGGATGCTGCCATTTTATTTATCTATTAACTATTAATTATTATTAATCTATTAACTACAGACCGGTTCTTCCCTTCTTGCTTTCATTGCTAAAACACTTAAACGAGCTGTGTTCAACCATGTCTCTGCCTTTCTCACACAGAACAACCTCCTGGACAGCAACCAGTCTGGTTTCAGAAGTGGACATTCAACCGAGACTGCCTTGCTCTCAGTTGTTGAAACCCTAAAACTTGCAAGAGCAGATTCCAAATCTTCAATACTTGTCTTGCTGGATCTGTCCGCTGCTTTTGACACGGTTAACCACCAGATCCTCATGTCAACCCTATCTCTGGAGTCTTACCTCTCAGATAGGACCTTTCAAGATATCTTGGAGAGGTGAGGTATCTAAGTCGCAACATCTAGCTACAGGGGTGCCTCAGGGCTCAGTTCTTGGACCGCTTCTCTTTTCTGTCTACATGGCTTCACTAGGTTCTGTCATTCAGAAACATGGCTTTTTATATCACTGCTATGCTGATGAGACTCAAATCTACCTCTCATTCCATCCTGATGATCCGATGATAGCTGCTCTCATCTCAGCTTGTCTTATAGACATTTCTTGCTGGTTGAAGGACCCATCGTTTCATTGAAATTTCACCATTCAGTTAGGCACATCAAGCATAACTCCTTAAAAACAGCCAGAAACCATGGAGTTCTCAGGCATTTGCTGTTTTATGGAAAAGCTCTGCATTAGAATTCTTCAAAAATTCTTTGTTGGACCATTTTTAACACATTCCATGTTATAACACACAAATGACACCTGATTTTAACAATCACACAGCTGCATCTCACTTTTTGAGTGAAGTCCTTCTGAGCACAATAGTAGTGGAAGGTGCTGAAGGATCCAAAGGAGTGGAATTTGTGTTTGGACAACGCATGAGTCATTTGAGGTCAGTCAGGGAAGCATATGAAGAGAGAAAGCGTTCTTCTTTCTCTGGAATTGGATCAAAACACACATAAAATCACACAGAGAGTGACTTCTCTCAGTGCTGGAAGCAGAACAAGTCCAGACAGCCAGTGTAAACGGGAGCTGCCTCGCTCACGCTCAGATCAGGACCTGTTCTTATGCTCGCTGAATTAAAACATGTGCAACTTTGACGAGAGTGTCTGATGTCACGTCTGTAAAATGTAATGATATTGATACATGTGGCAACAATTTTCTGACAATATCCAGGATGGTGCTGTACAGGCACATTTAATTTTTTTTTAAAATATATTTTCATATTATATTCATATGAAGATAACATCTTCCTCTTGACAATACTCCATAGATTCTCCATAGGGTTCAGGTCTGGTGAGTTTGCTGGTCAATCAAGCACAGTAACACCATGATCATTGAACCAGCTTTAGGTGCCTTTGGCAGTGTGTGCAGGTGCCAAGTCCTGCTGGAAAATGAAATCTGCATCTCCATAAAGCTTGTCAGCAGAAGGAAGCATGAAGTGCTCTAAAATTTCCTGGTAGATGGCTGCGTTGACTGTGGACTTCAGAAAACACACTGGACCAACACCAGCAGAAGACATGGCAGCCCAAATCATCACTGACTGTGGAAACTTCACACTGGACTTTATGCAAAACTTATTCTGTGCCTCTCCACTCTTCCTCCAGACTCTGAGACCTTGATTTCCAAATGAAATACAAAATGTTTTTTCATCTGAAAAGAGGACTTTGGACCACTGAGCAACAGTCCAGTTCTTTTTCTCCTTAGCCCAGGTAAGATGCTTCCGACGATGTGTCTGTTTCAGAAGTGGCTTGGTAGCTCTTTTCCTGAAGATGTCTGAGCGTGGTGACTCTTGATGCACTGACTCCAGCTTCAGTTCACTCCTTGTGAAGCTCTCCCAAGTGTTTGAATCGGCTTTGCTTGACAGTATTCTCAAGCTTGCGGTCATCCCTGTTGCTTCTGCAGATTTTCCTACCCAAATGTTTCCTTTCAGTCAACTTTGCATTTAATATGATTTGATACAGCACTCATTGAACAGCCCCCACCCCCCTTCAGTAATGATCCTCTGTGACTTAAACTCTTCAGGGCTCTAGAGTGCCACCAATTTGGTCGCACGTGCGACCTAATTTCTCAATGGTGCGACTAAAAAAAATCTGAGGTCATACAACACAATGTTGTAACATTGCTACAACACTGTAACAATGTTGAGATGTTTTAAGTTTAAATTTCAGTTCACTTTTTCAGTAAGTTACCTTTCTTGTAGAATTGTGCTTCAAATAAAGAACTTTATGTTGACCAGATTGTTAGTTAATCGTCAATATTCAATATTGCCTATATGAAAATTTGGGTGCACCTAACTTTTGTGCTGTGCACCTTAGAAAAAAAGTTAAGCGCACCAGTGCAACCAGTGCAAAAATTAGTCTAGAGCCCTTCTCTCTTTCGTTAGCTGTAAGCTCTAATCATTCAAATTAAAACAAAAAACACTTTTGAAGTGTTTTACTTTACATGTAATGAATCAAAAATATATGAAAGTTTCACTCAAAGAAAATGAACTTTTTCACCATATTCAAATTTTTTGAGATGTACCTGTACTGCCAAGTCAGAACTGGCCTCTGTGATGTGAATCCACTTGATTGGCTCTATGACTCTCTCTCCTCTCCACCTGTATCTGGTGTGTGGTGAGCGCATACACTTGATTGTCTCTATGTCTCTCTCTCCTTTCCACCTGTAGCTGGTGTGTGGTGAGAGCATACACTTGATTGACTCTATGACTCTCTCTCCTCTCCACCTGTAGCTGGTGTGTGGTGAGCGCATACACTTGATTGGCTCTATGACTCTCTCTCCTCTCCACCTGTAGCTGGTGTGTGGTGAGAGCATACACTTGATTGTCTCTATGACTCTCTCTCCTCTCCACCTGTAGCTGGTGTGTGGTGAGAGCATACACTTGATTGGCTCTATGACTCTCTCTCCTCTCCACCTGTAGCTGGTGTGTGGTGAGAGCATACACTTGATTGGCTCTATGACTCTCTCTCCTCTCCACCTGTAGCTGGTGTGTGGTGAGAGCATACACTTGATTGTCTCTATGACTCTCTCTCCTCTCCACCTGTAGCTGGTGTGTGGTGAGCGCATACACTTGATTGTCTCTGTCTCTCTCTCCTCTCCACCTGTAGCTGGTGTGTGGTGAGCGCATACACTTGATTGGCTCTATGACTCTCTCTCCTCTCCACCTGTAGCTGGTCTGTGGTGAGAGCATACACTTGATTGTCTCTATGACTCTCTCTCCTCTCCACCTGTAGTTGGTGTGTGGTGAGCGCATACACTTGATTGGCTCTATGACTCTCTCTCCTCTCCACCTGTAGCTGGTGTGTGGTGAGAGCATACACTTGATTGGCTCTATGACTCTCTCTCCTCTCCACCTGTAGCTGGTGTGTGGTGAGAGCATACACTTGATTGTCTCTATGACTCTCTCTCCTCTCCACCTGTAGCTGGTGTGTGGTGAGCGCATACACTTGATTGGCTCTATGACTCTCTCTCCTCTCCACCTGTAGTTGGTGTGTGGTGAGCGCATACACTTGATTGTCTCTATGACTCTCTCTCCTCTCCACCTGTAGCTGGTGTGTGGTGAGCGCATACACTTGATTGTCTCTATGACTCTCTCTCCTCTCCACCTGTAGCTGGTGTGTGGTGAGCGCATACACTTGATTGTCTCTATGACTCTCTCTCCTCTCCACCTGTAGCTGGTGTGTGGTGAGCGCATACACTTGATTGGCTCTATGACTCTCTCTTCTCTCCACCTGTAGTTGGTGTGTGGTGAGCGCATACACTTGATTGTCTCTATGTCTCTCTCTCCTCTCCACCTGTAGCTGGTGTGTGGTGAGCGCATACACTTGATTGGCTCTATGACTCTCTCTCCTCTCCACCTGTAGCTGGTGTGTGGTGAGCGCATACACTTGATTGTCTCTATGACTCTCTCTCTCCTCTCCACCTGTAGCTGGTGTGTGGTGAGAGCATACACTTGATTGTCTCTATGACTCTCTCCTCTCCACCTGTAGCTGGTGTGTGGTGAGCGCATACACTTGATTGGCTCTATGACTCTCTCTCCTCTCCACCTGTAGCTGGTGTGTGGTGAGCGCATACACTTGATTGGCTCTATGACTCTCTCTCCTCTCCACCTGTAGCTGGTGTGTGGTGAGAGCATACACTTGATTGTCTCTATGACTCTCTCTCCTCTCCACCTGTAGCTGGTGTGTGGTGAGCGCATACACTTGATTGTCTCTATGACTCTCTCTCCTCTCCACCTGTAGTTGGTGTGTGGTGAGCGCATACACTTGATTGGCTCTATGACTCTCTCTCCTCTCCACCTGTAGTTGGTGTGTGGTGAGCGCATACACTTGATTGTCTCTATGACTCTCTCTCCTCTCCACCTGTAGTTGGTGTGTGGTGAGCGCATACACTTGATTGTCTCTATGACTCTCTCTCCTCTCCACCTGTAGTTGGTGTGTGGTGAGCGCATACACTTGATTGTCTCTATGACTCTCTCTCCTCTCCACCTGTAGCTGGTGTGTGGTGAGCGCATACACTTGATTGTCTCTATGACTTTCTCTCCTCTCCACCTGTAGCTGGTGTGTGGTGAGCGCATACACTTGATTGTCTTTATGACTCTCTCTCCTCTCCACCTGTAGCTGGTGTGTGGTGAGAGCATACACTTGATTGTCTCTATGACTCTCTCCTCTCCACCTGTAGCTGGTGTGTGGTGAGCGCATACACTTGATTGGCTCTATGACTCTCTCCTCTCCACCTGTAGCTGGTGTGTGGTGAGCGCATACACTTGATTGGCTCTATGACTCTCTCTCCTCTCCACCTGTATCTGGTGTGTGGTGAGAGCATACACTTGATTGTCTCTATGACTCTCTCTCCTCTCCATCTGTAGCTGGTGTGTGGTGAGCGCATACACTTGATTGGCTCTATGACTCTCTCTCCTCTCCACCTGTATCTGGTGTGTGGTGAGCGCATACACTTGATTGTCTCTATGACTCTCTCTCCTCTCCACCTGTAGCTGGTGTGTGGTGAGAGCATACACTTGATTGTCTCTATGACTCTCTCTCCTCTCCACCTGTATCTGGTGTGTGGTGAGAGCATACACTTGATTGGCTCTATGACTCTCTCTCCTCTCCACCTGTAGCTGGTGTGTGGTGAGAGCATACACTTGATTGTCTCTATGACTCTCTCTCTCTCCTCTCCACCTGTAGCTGGTTTGTGGTGAGAGCATACACTTGATCGTCTCTATGATTCTCTCTCTCCTCTCCACCTGTAGCATTTTAAATGTCTATATAATTTCTTTTTTTTTTTTGGTTTGCTATTTTAGTATATGAAGTAAAACTAAATGAATTATTATTATTTTTTTTTTTAACTGTAATAACCCTGATTCAAAGTAGTGAAATAATAAAAAATTCACCTGTTCACTTTATTGTGATGTCGGAAATAAAGTTATTAAAGTGTCATTTAAATTTGTTTAACTTTTTTTTTTATATTTTATCTGATATATTTATATTTTAAGACATATCATAAGCCTCCGTACAGATAATGTTTATATGTGTTGCATTTGCTTTTGCATGTTTGAAGTAGCTGTAGAGTTTGTAATGTATTTTTAAACTTGATTTAGCTGATTTGTTTTAAACGATCCGAATGTCTAACTATATTTCTACATTGAACAAATAATAAAAAACACGTCAAAATACTACGAACATAAAGGCTACACTCACTTTAACAGTTAAAACAAATAAAGTGAGGAACATAAACCTGCTTAGACAAAGGATATTGTTCCGATTTCGCTTTGTATATTATTTGTTTTTTCTTTCACCAAATTTCATGTTTCGTTTTCATATTTAGCCTCTCCTGATGTAAGCTCCGTGCCCAGCGAGGAGAGACAGTCTCTAATTAGCAGAGGAGAGGCATATTTAAGGCTCTGTGCGGCTTTTGAGAAAATGTTAGGTTGAAAGGACAAAGACAGAAACCATTCCTCTCAGCACACACCACTCAGAGACACACATCTGTCAACTGCATCACACGCCTGAGCATCAGAGGCTGTTTCCTGGCTTTTTTGTCGACTGTGCTCAATTCACAAGAAAATAAATACATAAATATATTGTTAATATTGTTATATAAAAGTTGTCATTAAAACCAAGATTTACTGGAGCATGTTTAAAATAAAAGCTTACATGAAATACAAGAAAATATTTCAAACTTTCATGTTTAATTCAATGTGTTACTTGCCGTTTCCTTGTTATTGTTTGTGAAGTTTACTAGAGTGAAAATTGTTTAGTAAATCCTAGTTCACGTTCGTTCATTTATTTATAAAGCACATTTAAAATCAGCCACAAGACTGTCCGAAGTGCAGTACATAAAAAATATAACGCATAAAACAGAAATTTAAAAGAACAAAATGAATGACAGAAAAGTATTCTGAAGACAAGGTGCAAGAATCTCTAGCAGCAGATTGCTCCATAACCGAGGCCCAACCACAGAAAAAGCTTGATCACCTTTACGTTTAAGTCTGGCATGAAGGACTAAAAGGACATTCTGATCAGACTTGGGGTACCTGGACTCGGACTGCAATTGTGAATGGACTTGGACTTTTGTCTTGGGTGGACTTGGATCCGGACTTGGATATTTTGGATGCAGAAATTCGCAGGTGTACAGACAAATCCATGTCACGTGTAGTATAAAATTACACTTGACATGTGCAATGCAATACAAGGGGGTAGGCCTACAATGCAATCTGTGATCGCGTGCCACTGCTGACGCTCACGAAAGCATGCTATCCTTTGCACGCAATTTTTTCCTATTTCACTTTCAAACATGTTCAGTAAGGAGGGGAGAGGATGGAAAGGGGTCCCCCCCCTTTGATGCCGGCCCTGGAACAATGTAGAACAATCTTTTGTGTTTTGTGGTTTTATTTTGATCAACATGACACAATATGCTATAAAAGCTTTAAAGGTTTATGATTTAAAGGGTTAGTTCATCCAAAAATGAAAATTCTGTCATTAATTTCTCACCCTGATGTCGTTTCAAACCAGTAAGACCTCCGTTCATTGTCAGAACACAAATTAAAATATTTTAGTTTGAATCGGAGAGCTCTCGACTCAGACCCTCCATAGAAAACAACTGAAATGTTCCCATGTCCATAAATGTAGCAAGGAGATTGGTAAAATAATCCATGTAACATTAGGGGTTCAACCGTAATTTTACGAAGCCACGAGAATACATTTTGCACAAGGCGCGATGGCGTTGATCACAAGGCACGATGACGTTGAAGACAAGGCGTGATGACGTTGAAGACAAGGCGTGATGACGTTGAAGACAAGGCGTGATGACGTTGATCACAAGGCGCGATAACGTTGATCACAAGGCGCGATGACGTTGAAGACAAGGCGCGATGACGTTGAAGACAAGGCGCGATGACGTTGAAGACAAGGCGCGATGACGTTGATCACAAGGCGCGATGACGTAGATCACAAGGCACGAGGACGTTGAAGACAAGGCGCGATGACGTTGATCACAAGGCGCGATGACGTTGAAGACAAGGCGCGATGACGTTGAAGACAAGGCGCGATGACGTTGAAGACAAGGCGCGATGACGTTGAAGACAAGGCGCGATGACGTTGAAGACAAGGCGCGATGACGTAGATCACAAGGCGCGATGACGTTGAAGACAAGGCGCGATGCCGTTGATCACAAGGCACGATGACGTTGAAGACAAGGCGCGATGACGTTGATCACGAGGCGCGATGCCGTTGATCACGAGGCGCGATGACGTTGATCACGAGGCGCTAGGACGTTGATCACGAGGCGCGATGATGTTGAAGACAAGGCGCAGTGTCGTTGATCACAAGCAGGGGTGTGCTTAGTGTTTTGGGGGTCCTCAGCAAGTGTTTCCGGAGGGGCCCCCCTCGGTGGATTTTGCGATCGATTCTGGGGTAGGGATGGGTATCGTTTACATTTTATCTATACTGATACGATACTTATCAATACAGTTATCCATACTACTCTCTATAATTTGGTGTAAAAATAAATGATGTAAAAAGTTATTTTATTACTGCAGTTTACAAATGCCTCCAAGCAAACAGAAAAAGGCACATAAAGCAAATTTTTTTAAATAAAAAGGCCCTTCAAAAAGAGAGAGAGAGATATTTCCTTAGCATACCATAGCACAATATATTTGAACATCGTGTGCATAGGAGCACAACAGAATATAATAGAGAATTCTGGCGTCTCTAGCTATTTTTATTAAAGAAAATGTAAATATTGACTTTCTCAGGGAGCGGGCGTGATTTTCCTAACAGAGAGTGTCCCTCTATGTTTCAGAGGGACTTTTTTATCTCTGTTTTTATCTACATGATAAAAAAAGGCTTATTTTTAACATGTAGACTTAATTATAATGATTCTCCAATCAGGAATTTTACAGACATTCATTCTGGTCCCGAGTTTCATTTATGAAAATGGGGTGAATTCCCCTCTTAGGTGACTCTTGTGGGAGGGAGCATTTTTTTTTATTTGAGTGGTGGAGGGGGGGATTTTTAGACTTTTCCCCCCCAAAAAATATGTAATGAAATGTTTGATCATGCTGTGTATTTTTGTTTTTACAATGGGGCAAATGTTGAGAGGGCACACTTCAGAGCGCACGAGTGCTGAATAGTTTCTGGCAAACTTAAAAAAGAAATGCAAATTATAAACTTTAGTGATGATGCATGTAAACTGTGACAATTCCTGTGTCAGTTGTGCAGTGTGCAGCTCGTTTATAGTGCAGACGCGATGTGGTGATATGAAGCCATTTGTGCATTTTAAGAGGGAAAGGTGGAGAACTCATGCTGTTTGTAAAGTTACGCCTCACAGAAAGTTTTCAAATTATTTTATAAGTTATTTAATAAAGAAATATTAATTGTACCTCACCTTCAGCATTATAATTATTTTACATGCGCCGGACAGAGTTTGAGACTGTGCCGCTGCATGTCGTGCCAAACCTCTGACGGAAGACAGCTTGAGATCGGTTTATGAGAACAGCTTCTAATTCGCCATTAACAGAAGTACGGAGATAAAACCACGCACGTATTGATAACAGTATTGTTTGTCCTCAAGCTTATCGGTTGTCCAGTATTGACCCAATCACACACCGGTCCAAAAAAATGCCGGTTCTCAATTCCCATCGGTAAAAATCGCGTTCTTCGGGGGCCCCCCTGGACCGCGGGGCCCCATGCAATTGCGTGGGTTGCGTGGTGCCTAAACATGCTACTGATCTCAAGGCGTGATGACGTTGATCTCAAGGCGTGATGACGTTGATCTCAAGGCGTGATGACGTTGCTCTCAAGGCGTGATGACGTTGCTCTCAAGGCGTGATGACGTTGCTCTCAAGGCGTGATGACGTTGCTCTCAAGGCGTGATGACGTTGCTCTCAAGGCGTGATGACGTTGCTCTCAAGGCGTGATGACGTTGCTCTCAAGGCGTGATGACGTTGCTCTCAAGGCGTGATGACGTTGCTCTCAAGGCGTGATGACGTTGATCTCAAGGCGTGATGACGTTGATCTCAAGGCGTGATGACGTTGCTCTCAAGGCGTGATGACGTTGCTCTCAAGGCGTGATGACGTTGCTCTCAAGGCGTGATGACGTTGCTCTCAAGGCGTGATGACGTTGATCTCAAGGCGTGATGACGTTGATCTCAAGGCGTGATGACGTTGCTCTCAAGGCGTGATGACGTTGCTCTCAAGGCGTGATGACGTTGATCTCAAGGCGTGATGACGTTGCTCTCAAGGCGTGATGACGTTGCTCTCAAGGCGTGATGACGTTGCTCTCAAGGCGTGATGACGTTGCTCTCAAGGCGTGATGACGTTGCTCTCAAGGCGTGATGACGTCGTGAACACATGTCCACGCTACACTGCTTCAAGTCAGACGCTGTTTGATCTGCTCAAATTGAATGTATCACTTTATGCTCTCTGCAGATGGTGCGCCCATGCTCCTCCAATTAATCACCCATTAACGGTTTAAATATGTGCCAATGCCCCCTTTTGTCATTCTCACACTAACATTTTAAAAAGCAAAACATATTTGATAAATGTCACCGCTTACAGATTGTATGTTTATATATCTAAATTAAAAAGCAGGAAGGCTTCTACTACTCTGTAATTGGGCAAATTACTCATTTTAATTTGGATTATTTTGATTTCTCACAGCCTAAAAGCACTAAAAAAGCATTATGGTTGCGACAGGTTTTAGCGTTTCACATTTAAGTAGTGGTAATGTACAATTAAAGGCTACTGCTAATGCACAGAGCCAGAGAGTTGTATATTTAATTGCTCGTGGGTGTTTTTTATTTTATTTTTCTCCAGGATTGCAGCGCTCAACCAACCGCTCTTTTCTCATCATAAAGGTTTCATGTTATGCATCAGTCAGCAGATGGTCTGACTGCCCAGATGTGTGGCTCAAACACACTGCTAATTACAGCCTGATACACCGAAGAGAGCCACTCCGGCCAGTAATGCATTCTCACACTTCTCTCGCTCTCCTTGTGCATGTGTTTTCAGCCCAGGGCTCAATTTGAGAGGAAATATTTAGGTTAATCATTCCAGGAATGTCATACTTCCAGGAGGACGACGGCAATGAGAGCATGCAGCTGTTTGCTCCTGGACTCTTCAAATGTTGAATGTGCCATATATCAGAGTGTCGCCGTGTCCAAACTCAATTTGAATGTGGTTGAGTTTTCCGTTAATGCTAATATTCACTTGCGGCAGTGCTGCAACCAGTTGAGTTATGAATTTCAGAACAGACAGTTTTGGCAGCAATAGCAGAAATTATTGTTGTACTTGAGAAAGCATTTGTTCTCATGGCCATACATTTTTAACTGGCCTTGATCTTTTCATGAAGAAGTGCATTTGAAGATAAATCTGCAGTACAAGGAAGAAATCTGTCATTGCTTACATTCAAAAACATATTTCTTCCTTTAGATACATATTGCATTCAGGACATGTATTAAAACTGATTTTTATTTAAACACTGTAAAAGTGATATGTCATAGTAAATCAACACACATAGCTCAAGATGTTTTTTTGCTTCTTTTTGCACATTGATTTCCATTTTGTCCAAGATGTGGACACAATTGGCAGTATCAAGATATTTTGTAATTGATAACAGAAGAAGAGGCAAGAGAAATCAAGTTTAATTAATAAGATGGACTTGTGGGAAAATATCAAGATGAGAAAACCGTGATAAAATTAATAAAAAGTACCTACTCCTGAACTTCATGTAATGAAATGGTACTTCCTCCTCTGAAGATTGGTCTGGTTGTGAACTTGCTCTTTTACCTGCATGTCGTGCAGAAATGAATTTATGTGGTCGTGATATTGCAATGGATGGAGATACTATAGGTTTTCAACTTATTTTACTAAATTAATGTCACTCACACAATACATGCATCCATCAAAAGTGTAATTTCTCAATTTCTACAAACCAACTATTTGGAGCCCACTGAATAAATTGCGATGGATATCCTACTTGTAAACAAACCAACTGTTTGGGTCCCTGTAAATGTATAGTTCACCCACATATTCTAAAATTATGACATGGGTGCCGTCAAAACGAGTCTAAACAGCTGATAAAAACAAAACAATAATCCACAAGAAATCATCTCCACTCCATCAATTAACATCTTGAAACAAATCCATACTTAAAGGGATAGTTCAGACATTAATTACTCACCCTCACGTCGTTCCAAACCCGTAATATCTTCAGAACACAAATGAAGATATTTCTGATGAGCTCCCTGACCCTCCACAGACAGCAAGGATCCTAACACGATCAAGGCTCAGAAACATAGCAAGGACATCATTAAAAATATCCACGTGACATCAGTGGTTCAACCGTAATTTTGCGAAGAACGTAAAAGTAATTAATGACAGGATTGTCATTTTTGGGTGAGCTATCCCTTTAAGACGTTTTTAATTTCAAACTATGCTTCTGGCTAGTATATGAGCCTATATTATATAATATTGCTTTCTCCAGTGATAAAGTTGTTTTGTCTGAATCAGGGTCTCACTTTACAGTATATTACTGTGGGTATATGTATGTTTAAGTTAGTACATATCAGTTAAGGATACTTAGTATAACGTGGATCAGGGGAGAAATCTGCACTGATCAAGCACCGCATACGGATCCAAACAATTATGTGTTTGAGATGACGGGGATGGACTTTTGCAATAGAGAAAGCATTATTATGTATTAAGGAAATAACGGTTTAAAGTGAATTAAAAATAAAACACTTATTTGTTTCTTATGTGGATTATAGTGACGTTTTTATCAGCTGTTTGGACTCTCATTTTGACGGCACCCATTCACTGCAGAGGATCAGTTGGTGACCAAGTAATGTAATGCTACATTTCCTCAAATATGACGAAGAAACAAACTCATCTTATCTTTACACTTTCAGCCAATTTTCCTTTTTTAATGAATTATTCCTTTAAGTAAAATGCACTGAGAAATCAGTTATCACTGTACTAAATGGGCTCCAAATACTTGCTTACGCTTTAATATCATAAAGACAAATTAACAGACTTAGCCTTACAAATCGTGCTTCTGCTGTGCACAAACTGATTCATTTAAACACTCTTTAGATTTTAAACCTGTACTCCTGCATTGTTAGGATACCGGGTGGGAACTAGCTGTTGCTAGGGTGCTTTAGATGGTTGCTAGGCTATTCCAGATGACTTCTGGATCATGGCATTTAAAGGGTGGTTTTTATGGTTTACGGGGACTCTCCATAGGCGTAATAGTTTTTATACTGTACAAACTGTATGTGTTATTGCCCTACACCTACCCTACACCTAAACTTAGCCCTCACAGGAGACGGTGCATTTCTACTTTCCCCCCAAAAAACTCACTCTGTATGATTTATAAGCATTTTGAATTATGGGGACACTGAAAATGTCCTCATAAATCACCTTCTCCTTGTAATACCTGTCATACCCATGTCACTATACAAATTTGTGTCCTCATAAACCACATAAACATGCCCACACACACACACACACACACACACCTTAACATACATTATCAGGGTAAGGATACTGCAATTCTAATGTATGTGTACACTATGTACATTGAGTACTACTGTTCAGTTGGCTCGTTTGGGGCAAAATTAATTTTTTATTTTTTATTTGTATTTTTAAATGCATAAATCTTTTTATTTTATTATAATTAATTTGTCTTTCATCAGATTTACCAGATGTTATAATTTATATTTGTGCTGGTCAATTAAATTAAAATGCAAATATTTGAGTGACTCCTCCCCCTTTTGTGCCCCCTCCCCTAATCTCACTCCAAACTTTCAATATAACTTGAGAGCCCTGCAGTAGTCTTGACTAAAAACATTTACACTGTTATTGCCTTCAGTTTTCAGCGAAATCTAAACATTGATAAAACACAAAAAAGTTACATTTAAAAGATAACATGCAAAAATACAGATGCGTTAAATGCATGCCTTAGAAAGGAAGTTTGACTTGACTAGCGGCCAACATATATTTTAATTAATAAACTGTATAACATGTTAAATTGGCTTGACGTTGAAATTGCATATAATACATAATAAAGCCGACCCCTGTCTGAATTTACTGTATGTCAATGAGATGTCTTTGTGTTCACTTACTCAACAGATACAAATAATGTGTAGTACTGTAATTTAACCATACCATTGTTTGCAGGATAAAACTGGCAGAGATTATAAATGAATGACAGATGTGTGAAATCAACATTCATATATGTGTAGATATGTGCTTGTGTAATTGTATCTTGGCTAAAAACCTTTAGTCTCTGAGATATAACGGCACGTGACAACATACCCTACTTCTATAAATGTATTCATATCTATCTGAATTTACAATTAGTCACTAAGCAGATGCTTTTATCCAAAGCGACTTGCAAATGAGGACAATGAAAGCAATCAAAATCAACAAAAAAGTAATTATATGCAAGTGCTATGAGACGTCTCAGTTAGCTTAAGTTAAAAAAAAATGATATAATAAATACAAATAAAACAGATAGAATAGAAAAAGATTAGAGCATGCTAGTGTTAGAGGCATTTTTTGCTTTTGTTAATTGTATAATAAATAAAATGAAAACAAAACGATTGTTTTTTTAAAGAATAGAAGGTGCTAAGAGATGTGTTTTTAGCCATTTCTTGAAGATGGCTCAGGATTCAGATACAGGATTGAGTTTTGCAGGAGGGAACATTTAATGAAAAAGTGAATTTGTGTCTCTTTGGGATGAACAGTCATGTTCACATGCAGAACGCAAGCTTCTTCTCGAGGCACACGCGTCTGAAGTAATGCCTTTAGGTAAAGCGCTGCAGAGCCAGTGGTGGTTTTGTAGGCAAACAAATGTACAGTATGTTTATTTATCTATGCTTCTTTGATTTTGTGCATTCGAATCAAGGAATATCTTAATTGGAAGATGCTTGTTTGTGTTTG
This sequence comes from Oxygymnocypris stewartii, assembly GCA_003573665.1. NCBI lineage: Eukaryota > Metazoa > Chordata > Actinopteri > Cypriniformes > Cyprinidae > Oxygymnocypris > Oxygymnocypris stewartii. The sequence continues at coordinate 96,224 of QVTF01000004.1, forward strand.
TTCTGTATTTCTTTCTTTTTTGTCTATAGCTGAAGTGGGATAGATGATTTAACAGTAGGTCTGGATGCTGATTGCTCAGTGTGTTCCAGCCGCAGTGAAATAAACGGTATAGTAACAGCTCTGATGTGAAACAGCAGTTCACCAGCTACTGTGTGCAGCACTTCACGGTTGTATTTAATTAATTTGCATTGTGAAATAGTTGATAAACTGTTTTGTTGCAATAGAGCACCTGAAGTGCCGTCTGGAGCTGTGTGCCGAGCTCAACGTCACAGAAGTGAAAGAGTGAATTCAAATGAGCACATTTTTATTATAATACACTGGATGCCATAATAGCAGAAATAACCACTGTCTTGGTTTTCTTGGAAACATCAACATTTTTGCTACTATTAGGGCTTGAATGAGCTGTCAGTGTTGTGCTACATCAAAGTTTCACATACGAAAGCATGGTCAGAAAAACCTTAATAAGTAGTAAGTAAAATATACTTTAAATAAGATATTTAAAAGCGTAGTTTGATGATCAAAGCTTGGTATGTAGTACAATGCAGTGCAATGATGATCGAGAGATCAATCAAAAATCCTAATGATCAGATTTGATATATTGAACATGATTTTTCTAAAAAAAATATATATCTGGGTTATCAAGTAAATCTAAGATGCTTCAGTACAGTACGTGTTCATTATACTAAAGTTATTCTTATGTTTATTTAATAAAAATCAGTAAAGATTTGACAGCAAACAGACACGTAAAGCGTGTGAAGGTGGACATTTGTACATTTATACTAAAAGACGTTTTACTTGATAAAACAGTATAAACTATCGATCAGATAACAGAAGTCATGTAGCAGATTCTCGTTGTTTCCGTGGTACAAGGAAAACCATTTAAAGTACAAATGATAGAAGTACGTATTTGTCTCCTTACCAGGTTTAGTTTAGGGACCGATTCTCACTAATTATTAACCCCTCTATAAACTATAAACTTATTAACTGTTTATTAATAGTAAGATGGTTGTTAAATTTAAATGATTAATTCTAAAATATGGTCATGCAGAATAAGACATTTATAAGTACTAATAAACAATCAATATGCGTGTAATATGCACACTAATATGCAACTAGTTCATTTTGAGAACTGCTCCTTAAAATAAGGTGTTACTCTTTATCATATACAATTACAACTCATTAACAGTTCTGTGAATAATTTACTGCATGTTGTTTAAAGAAAGTTTCTATCATCCTTTACAAACATGCATGAGTTTCTTTCTTCTGCTAAACACAGTTGAGCTTCTTCAAAACATCATCTTTTCTGTTCAACAGAAGAAAGAAGCTCATGCAGGTTTGTAACGACTGAGTAGTTTTCCATTTTGGATGTTCTATCCCTTTAAGAGCGGCGTATATGCATGTATATATGATTAAAATAAACAAATCAGCTACAATCAGTTATTTGGTATTAGTACATCTTAGCTCTCTGACTCTAAAACAGCTGGCAAAGCTAATCATATCAGCTGATCAGACACTTGCGAAGCAACCTAATGAGAGTTTGTACAGTGATGGATGTTGACAGTCTATTTGTGTCAGGAACATAAATATAATTCCATGCATTGACATGGAAAGAAAACACACCGACAGAGCTCTTTAAAGCGGCTTCAGAACATTGAGTCTAAAACATGCTTTTAATTAGTGGCAGGGATCGAGACCAAGATTGACAAACGAAGCCAGCGCTCAAAGAGCTGCATGAGATTACCGCTCGAATCGCTTCCTATAATCATGCTTTCTCTTTCCTCAAAAAAACAAGCCATTTGTTACTGTACACCTCTAAAGAAAATGCTGTTTCTGTCGGCTTTGTGCTGCTGTCCGTGTCCCCGTTTAACCTTCATTCCAGTTCCTCATTGCTTTCATTAGTCTGAATGTTGTTTTTTTTCTCTGATGAAGCTGAGATGAAGTAAGACAGAAACCAGATGATGATCTCATCACACTCCAGTAAAATAGAGAATAGATATACGACCTTTTGTTTCTTTCACAGACCATTGTTTTAATGGATCTCTACGTTCACAAGCAACTTAATCTCCTAACCCTAAACCTAACCTAGCAGTATACTCTGAGCGTTAGTAGACGTGTAGTTGCAAATGAATGAGCATTAGTTGACATGTAGTTGCAAAGTTACTTATAGTTAGTAGAATGTCTAAAGTGGACATCAAAATAAAGTGTAACCGATAGGGATTTGTGCGTCTGAAGTCCCACAATGACTTTCTTGGACTACCGTGACATGTATTACCCATCATTTTATTTATGGAAAACATACATTTATATTTTTGGGCAACTATTACTTTTGAATCAATCTGCTTGCAGTTGCTAAGTTGTCCAAATCCCTTTTGAAGCATCTCACAGCAAATATATAAATATCATGATATAATATTTTTAGCTATCCAGCACCCAGCCCTTCTCTGGCGTATAAGCTGCCCATCTATTTCATCTCTTGGACACCGCTGAGAGTCTGTGGCATTAGGACTGTAAGGGACGAGCGAGCAAAACATAGTTGAAGAGAGCATGTACTGTTAATGCTCCTCTCTGCCACACGACTTCATGATGTGGGTAATGCACTCATGTTAGCCTTAGGCACTGGCTGTCTTTGAGGGCAGTTTGATGGGTTTAGGTTCTGCCTTATGTCTCCATGTCTGCATCCGCACATTAGCCTTTGACATCGCTTTCTCTCTCTCAGCTTGCCAGCGCCCGCAATACAGCAGGGCTTCAAAGACAAGAGATAACACATCGCACCGCGTCTACAGCGTGTGCTTTTGTAACCCCCCCAACACGGGTCCGCACCAACTCACCGAACAGGTCGCGAACCCGGGACTCCGGCGCGGGAGGCGGGCGCTCTAACAAGGAACGCCAAAGGCTACAGCCTCTAACGTCAGTCGCTAGAGCGCCTCTTTTTTGAGGTCAGGAGAGTGAGGTTTACACACAGCCCTTACTGGCATACATACGTTACACTCACCCTCCTAAACCTCACTCCCGTCCGGGTCACGGCACCAATGTAACCCCCCCCGACACGGGTTCGCACCAACTCACCGAGCGGGTCTCGAACCCGGGACTCCGGTGCGGGAGGCGGGCGCTCTAACAAGGAACGCCAAAGGCTACAGCCTCTAGCGTCAGTCGCTAGAGCGCCTCTTTTTGAGGTCAGGGGAGTGAGGTTTACACACAGCCCTTACTGGCATACATCCGTTACACTTTCACTTAGACACTTAGACTTTTGGCTGGAGGTTGGTCATGTGGATAAAGAACAGATTTAAATCCCAAATTCCCTAAAGCAAAACATACAGAATAATGAGCTGTCAATAATCATTTGGCAGCAAGAAATACAGCATATTCCTTTGTTCTACCACGATCGATATCTTTGACCTCACAAGAGATTCAATGTTGTGTCAAACACGGTCTGTGCTTTTGGTTAACGGTGCCTTTCTTTCTGTATATAATAACTTCAATAGCATAAAATAGATTCAAATGTAATTAGATTAGGATAAAGACAGGTGATAGATGAAAGATACAAAGCTGGAGAGACCGTTTAGCCAACACTTGCTTTTATGCGGCTATAGTTGACAAATGGACGAGGACATGTTTCCAGATTTTAGGGTAATGTATAAGGCAACATGTATGTTTGAGATACATTTTTACTTGACCAATTATTTTTCAACAGCGTTGTGTGACAAATACATTTTTATATTACAAATTTACGTTCAAATCACTGTTTAAAATATCAATAAGTCAAGGCAGACTATGTTTTTCCATTACTTAACTCATCAAATTACTAAATAAAAATTAAACTTCATTGTTTTAAGTTATATGAGATATTGAACTCTATTTTTAAGTCAATTTGATATAATTTACAGTGCCGTGAAAAGGTTTTTGTTTTTTTATTTTATTTTTGGCACATTTGTCACATAAAAGATTCAGATCATCAAACACATTTTAATATTACACAAAGATAATGCAAATAAATTCAAAATGCAGTTTTTAAATAATGATTTCATTTACTAAGGGAAAAATCTGTCCAAACCTACCTGCTCCTACGTGAAAAAGTAATTGCCCCCCCGTTAAATCATAAAACAACAAAAATCACATTATTAAGAGTTTACTATTATAGAGTTAAATGGTAACACTTTATTTTGATGTCCACTTTAGACATTCTTCTAACAGTAAGTAACTTTGCAACTACATGTCAACTAGTAGTCATTAGACTATTAGTAGACTGTCTGCTTCATATTTTCTACCACTTTATTTTGATGGGTCCACAACATACTGAGTATGAGAAACTTTGCAAGGAGATGTCAACTTATTCTACTAACCCTAAACCTAACCTACTGACAGTTAGTAGACATGTAGTCGCAATTTAATGGGAATTAGCTGACACGTGGTTGACATATAGTTACAAAGTTACTCATGGCTTGTTTCCACTGAGCAGTACGGGTCAGTACAGTACGGTACGGTTCGGGACCGAACACCGTGATCCAGCTTGCGTTCCACTGCTAACAGTACCCTTTACTTTATAGGCGTGGTGTATGCCGGAAAGTAGCGATCGACAATAAAGCGCGACAATAAGCACAACTCTGCCTCTTTTACGTCAGTTTTAATGAACAATGATAGCCATTATAAACGTATAAGTACAAAGTATAAGAGGCTTATGTAAGAGGAAATAAAGACAAAGCAAACAAATTCAGTCAAACATATGCTGAAGTCAGCGCTGAACTACGGTAAAGTTCAAAATAAATATAAAGTTAAACTTTGCGCTCAGTCAAACGATATGACCAGGAACAAATAATAGAATCATGAGACCACGAATGCCTATTAAATATACTCAAAACAAACTGTATCTCATATTTAATCTCTACAGAGACATCAGAGCCAGCGGCAAATGTCAGAAGGACTTGCCGAGCGTAAGGCTGCTCGAGGAGGATACACGAGCACCGAGCGTCCGATGATCGACCTCGAGCTACGAAATCGGCATTGCAAATTTACAAATAGCTATGTCTTTATTAATAAACCACAGATTTGAGTTTTAAACAACTCCATTCTCACCTGAAAACTCTTAAAACTACATTTCATGACACAATAACAGTAATATTGTGAAAATTACGCGGGTTTTGGCTATGACGGTTCACAAGTCCACAAGAACAGACAAGAACACATATTGAGAAATGGCTATTGTCTGTGTGAAAATATTAAATTATAAAATACACTGACTGTTACATTTTTTTTGTGTTTGTACACTCTGATGTAAAATAAGCCAAACACAGCAGAGCGGAACGTGTGAAGGAGAAGCTTTATCTCCTTGTATCATACAAAAGTAACGATTCTAGTCAACCAATCAATGTTCTGCGGTGAGTTTAGCTCCACCCTTTTGGTTCCCTTTGCTGTGCTAGGTACCCCAACGGAAGGGTACCAAAAAAGTGGTACGTACAGTTTGCTATTTTGGTACCATTCACAACTTCTGACAATGGAAACGGACATAATTACGTACCGTACCGTACTGTACCGAACCGCTCAGTGGAAACAAGCCATTATAGTAAGTAGAATGTCTAAAGCAGACTATCGAAATAAAGTGTAACCTGTTAAATTTCACAAGCCACACCGAGGCCGGATTACTGCCAGACCTGTTGAATCAAGACATCTCTTATATATAACCTGTCTGACGGAGTAAAGCATGCTTAAAGAGCAACACATCATGTCGTGATCTAAAGAAATTCAAGAACAGATGAGAAACAAAATAGTTGACATGTACCAGTCTGGAAAGGGTTATAAAGCCATTTCTAAGGCTTTGGGACTCCAGCGAACCACGGTCAGAGCTATTATCCACAAATGAAGAAAACTTGGATCAGTGGTGAACCTTCCCAGGAGTGGACGGCCTACCAAAATTACTCCAAGAGCGCAATGACAACTCATCCAGGAGGTCATAAAAGAACCCATGACAACATCTAAAGAACTGCACTTGCGTCAATTAAACTCAGTGTTCGTGATTCAGCAATAAGAAAGAGACTGGGCAAAAACGCCATCCATGGCAAAAGTCACCGCTGACCAAAAAGTACACAAAGGCTCGTCTCACATTTTCCAACAAATATGTTGATTATCCCCAAGACTTTCTGGCAAATATCATGTGGACTGATGAGACAAAAGTTGAACTTTTGGAAGGTGTGTGTCCTGTTACATCTGGCATAAAACCAACACAGGATTTGATAAAAGAAAATCATATCTCAGTCAAACATGGTGGTGCTGGAAGTGTGATGGTCTGGGACTGCTTTGCTGCTTCAGGACCTGGACGACTTGCCATAATGGATGGAAACATGAATTCTGCACTCTATCAGAAAATCCTGAAGGAGAATGACTGTCAGTTTGTGACCTCAAGCTCAAGCACACTTGGGTTATGCAGCAGGACAATGATCCCAAACAGACCAGCAAGTCCATCTCTGAATGGCTCAAGAGTGGCCAAGTCAAAGCCTGGGCTTAAATCTGATTGAGATGCTGTGGCAAGACCTTAAACAGTCCTTTCATGCTCGAAAACCCTCCAATGTGGCTGAATTAAAACTATTCTGCAAAGAAGAGAGGATCAGAATTCCTCCACAGCGATGTGAAAGACTCGTTGCCAGTCATCGCAAACGCTTGATTACAGTTGCTGAAGCAAAACGTGGCACAACCAGTTATTAGATTTAGGGGGCAATTACTTTTTCATGTAGTGACAAGACGGTTTGGACAGCGTTTTCCCCACCAAAATTGCACCAAAGTTGTTCTTGTTACACGTTACATTTACTTACTATTATAATAAAAATAAATGATTCATAATTACTTGCAAGTAAAAAAAAATATATATATTACTCAGTACATAAATGTGTAATTACACTGTAACAAGGACACCTTAAAATAAAGTGTAACCTAAAAATGTAATTTATTTAGATAGTTAGATAATGCCAGTTTATATTTATATTGTATTTCGTGATGAGGATAGTTTTATAACCTTTCTAAAAACCTTTATCAGTTCATTGCAACGGTATACTCTCTGCAAGAGTACTGATGAATTTACCTTGGCCATATACAGCTGACACAAAGCTCACGCAGATGCAGCCAAGGCTTCTGGGATACATCAACCCTGATGGCAGCGAGAGTGTCCTGCAGCTCAGAGTGACCATGAGCATGTGACAGCTGAGCGCTTTTCCATTATGAGCTGGCATCTGTGCTCATGACGTGGCTGTCAGGACGTGTTCAAGGCTGGGACGAGGTGACACAACACAAGGTACATCCAGTAATCTCCACAGGATGAAGCTTCGGGAAAGGTGTCGCACAGAAAAAGACAGAACGTCATGTCATAAAAGCGTTCTCCTTCCTCTCACTGATCTCACAATGCATCTCAGCACACGAAGGACACATCCATGAGAGACATGCACAGTTAATGTACTAGCTCCTGAAGGTCGATGCAAGCTTAGACACTTACAATCAATCATATATTAGATGTACGGAGCTGTTCAGGATTGCATATAGAGAATATATTAGAGAAGCAAAGAATGTCTGCAGAATCACTTATTGTGATTGTAGTTATTGCATGTGTAATACCTGTTATCAGATAAACTGCTCTCTATTAATACTGTCTGAAACTGAATGCATGGGAAGCTTGCATGTGGGTTTATTCTCAAGACATGTGTTGTATGAAATATCCATGTTTTCCTTATTTAATTATTGTGCTGGCTGACATATTTTCATATTCAATATTCAAAAATTGTATGAATCGCTGCAGTGATGTGGCTTTTGCCATAATCGGGTTTGGAAAATTCACTCAGAAATTGCAAGTAGATTTCACAAATACTTAGAAATAAACGTTAAGAAACACTAAATTAAGATGAACTTTTGAAGTGGTATTTTATTGTTAAACGAAACGCACGTTGAACTAGTCATATGTCTTTATAATAACCTCCATTGTAGATGGGTGAACTTGAATCAAGTGTGAACACAGTTCGTGATTAGTCTTGATTATTCGTCTAAAAATCACTATATTCAAATGTCAAGCTACTGTAAAATCATCTGATGAAAATTTTCACTGAAAATATTCATGAAAGCTTTTAGAATATCGGTTTAATTTAATGTCTGCTGTTTGAGGTTTTGCATCTAAAACACGAAAATCTTGTTTTTAAAAGTAAACTTAAAACACTTAAAATTGTAGATACTTTTACATTTACATTTTTAATGCATGTAGCAGACGCTTTTATCCAAAGCAAGTTACTTAAGAGATACTTAAGTACAAGTGTGGATACTTTTATCCAGTCCAGTGTTTGACATAGTATCATTCAGTTGCTTTTTTTTAAAAACCCAGATAAATCAAATACAGTGACTCAAATAAAGACATCGTCAGAGACATTAGAGTACTTTGCTACTATACTTAAGTATTATTTTGAGTAATCTGTACTTAAGACCGAACACTTACTCAGTTACATTTACAAGGTAAACGTATATTATTTGCACCACTAATCAATGTTTTAAAATAGTTAAATGAACGTTTCAGTGACTTTCTAATAAAGTCAGCCACTTATCGCTGCCTACTGAAATAATAAATGTTTTAAGGCAATAAAAGTCATGTACCACACAGTTTTCTTAAAATAAAATATTTTACTGCTTTGATATTTTAGCTCTTTTTGGAGCTTAGTACAAGTGTGGATACTTTTAATTGAGTCAGTGTTTGACATAGTATCACACAGTTTCTCAGTACTTTTCATTCCCTGGTCAGTGTTTTAAAAGAACTGGTTAAATTAACATTTTAGTGACTTTATTATAAAGTCAGCCACTTGTAGCCGCCTACTGAAATAATTTGTTTTAATGCAATAAAAGTAATTTAGCATATAGTTTTCATAAGATAAAAGATTTTAGAAATCGTACTTGAATAAAATGCTTTTTTTTTTACCCAGAGAAATCAAATTCAGTGACTTGGATATTTGAGTATTTTACTACTATACTTAAGTATTATTTTGAGTAATTTGTAATTAAGACCGAACACTTAGTTACATTTATTTTTTGCACCACTAATCGATGTTTTAAAATAGTTAAATTAATGATTGGCTCATGATAAGAGTCATCTACTGAAATAATGAATGTTTTAAGGCAATAAAAGTCATGTAACATAGATTTCTTAAAATAAAATATTTTACTGCTTTGATATTTTAGCTCTTTTTGGAGCTTGACAACCATGGCACAATGAACTACAATTGAACTGATACCAACTATCTAACATTGTGAAAAGACAGTAGTAATTATTAACATTTACATAAAAACAACAAAAAAGTGGATCTCTCCTCTAAAAGGAGGGAAGGATGCATCAATTCTGGGCGTGTGAAAGTGTGAACGACATACAAAGCGGCAGATGTGAGTGTGACGTTTATTGGTTCAAAGGAGTGTTGTGTCAGAGAAACACTTCATGTCTTAACCGCTGGAAGAAATCATATCTGATATCCATACAGCAAGCAGCTGAATAAAATGCATTCGGAAAAGTCTGTTAAACCCAAAGAAATCAAACTGAAACACACAAACAAATATGAGTTGTTTTTCAGTTCTTTCAGCCAGATGTTGGAGAAGATTCTGCTTCTGGTTTAATCTCTTATCAGAGGGACATGTCCGCTTCGTCCTTGATAGCAAAAGCAGAGCATCTGTCAGTAATTCATGCCACAGAACGTTCTCTCTCAGAACTGAGGACAGAATCTTCTCGTCACTAATATTGCTGCATCAGAGAAGCATCTTCACACATGACGTCAGATGCAGTGGGACATCCAGAGTCTTTGTCAAACTCAAGAGATGAGCCAAAGAAACATATTCTTCAAGGTGATTGGTCATTTTTCAGGGGATAGAGAGTGTGGATTTGATTACCAGTCCCACCACTAAATACAATTATGACTGACTATTGTAAAAAGTGTGCAACCAACCTTAGATGTTTTATTATATTGTACTGATATTCCTAAAACACTGTTACCAAGGTGTTATCATAATCAACAAAATCGAAAACCATAAAACAAACATCGACTGAAATAAAATAACATAAAATATACAAAATATAAACCTTTATTTTAGCTAGCTGCCAAAGCAACACTTCTAATTTTAATGTAACTTATTAAATGTTTACATTTTGTATTTAAATAACTAAAAATAAAACTTAATACAAACCATATAGATATATTAAAAAATGTAATTAAAATGACAAAAACAAACAAAGTACCAAAAGTTTAACTAAAATTAAAACCCGCACAAAACATGATATCTCAATGGTACTAAAATAACACTGGTTTTAAACCCTTTAACCTGTATTTTAATTCAAAAGTAATAAAAACGTTTAAACAATTAAAGTTTAAAATGACAATACAATGTTATAAATACGTTTAGCAATGTTATATTTGCTTACTGAATTATGATTATTCTTCTTTTACAAGTATTTACATAGTTAATTAATTAAAAGTAATTTGCTGTAAAAATGACAAAACTGGAGTGATGGCAATTTAAAAAAATAATTGTATTTATTGTAAGGTGTACTTGTTACAGTGAAATTATACACTCAGTTTGTCTTACGGTTACTTGCATGTAATTATGTATGATTTATTGTTATAATAAGTACATGTAAGGTATAAAAGGACACCTTAAAATAAAGTGTTACCATAAGTAAATACATGTTTACTTCTGCAGATGGATCTGGAGTGTGTGTGTGTGTGTGTGTGTGTGTGTGTGTGTGTGGGGGGGGGGGGATTGGGGACCTACTCACATCATGTCATCTGAAAGCTGTACGACTGACTTTCTCCTGTTGAATATATTGTTCAGCATTGGTGGATCGATTCGATCCATGATCGACATTAAGGGCTGTTTAAGAATAAGCGTGCAATCAAAGTATCCTGACTCATTGAACCTGGATCGAATTAGTCAGATTGCATAAACTTGAATTGACGTTTATGAAACCGCATTAGTCGTCATTGATTTGCTAGGTTATTTCAAGTCAGGTTTTGGACTTTAATCACCGCTTTTCTTATCGTCTTTTTTATGAAACAGCCCCCTGCTGACCTAAATATTGACCAAAAATATTTCGCAATGCGAAAATAAATAGTACAGTAATAACTAGTACCACGGAATTACAGAAGAATCATACAATTTCAGTGAAACAAAGTTTTATTACATTGTAAACAAATGCTAAAATAATATAAAGTGTTCCCAAGTTTAAAAAGTAACAGTAATGTAATGACCATAATTAGGATTACCACAAGTCCACTGTAAAACAAACATCTAAAACCTGCCTAAGATTGATTTGCGTACATTGGTTTTCTTTGTTTTAGCTGAAAAGTTCCCAGAACAGCATTTGAAACATTCAAAACAGACCAATCTGACTAATTGGTTGGGAAAGCAGATAACCTGCTTAGACTGGTTTTAACAGCAGGGCAAACATTGATAAAGACTAACACAATAGCACAGACTCCTCATTTATCTCTTTGCCTCATAGTACCACATTCTGTCTTCACCAGCCATGAAATGATAAATACAGAAGCAGCGATTACAGAATTTCAAGGATGGGAAAAGATACTGTTAAGATACAGATGAAACGGACTGACTAATTTCTTTATCAATCCACAGCTCAAGGTTTGGCTTCGGTTTCTTTGATGTCTCCACATTGAAGAATTCATCAGTTAGACTCTTTTGTACCTGCCAGGTCTTGAGTACTTCACGTAGCTGACTTTCATCTAATATTATAGCTTAACACTGACACCTGCCACTTTATATTTCTCCCTGACGGCTTTTAGATAATGATAAAACACAACACTTTTTTATGCAATGACAAATACCGTCTTTATTTCATCCATATTCAAAAATGCAAACAGATTTTCACATAAGACTCTAAAAATCATGCAGCAAGACAAATGTAATAATGTCCCTTATGTTGTGGGGAATAAATGATTGTACATATGGTGTCTTAAATTTGTATTTATAGATCCAGGAAAATTTGTATTATTTTTATTTTTTATTAAGTAAAACATTCAGACTGGGTGATTCAAAGTCATACATACTGACGTGGTCAGAATTGTTGGCACCCTTGGTGAATATGGTCAAAGAAGGCTCCGAAAATTAATCTGCATTGTTAATATTTTTGATCTTTTATTTAAAGGGCCCATATGACGTTGCAAAAAATAACCCCATCTTTCTGAAACCCATCGATTTTTACAAAGCTCATCGTTCTGAGAAATGAGGTGTGCTCTGATTGGCCAGTGGTGCGTTGTGATTGGCCGAATTCCTCAAGCGTGAGACGGAAATGTTACACCCCTCACCATGTTGTGATGCTTTATAAATCCCCTTACAAATGAGGCCTTTATTGCATCCAGTGGGGACATAATTACTGATTATAATGACTTATACTGTCTTTTTACACATTGCGTTATATTGCGCCACGTAAAAATTACCTTGTCTGCATTTGTGATTGGAGAAACGGTAAACAAGCACTACTCTACACTGCTCAAAACTCGCGTTTGAATCGTCAGTAGCAGAAATATACTTACAAGCTGTGAGTCAGAAGCACCAAACTGTTCTTGCAAAGCTGGAATTGCCCCACTTTATAGAAACAGTCTTTGAGCACAGCCGGCAGGCTACTCTCTCCCAGGTTCAGGAAATAGCCCTCCGTAAAATGCGCTGCACACACTCTAATATTTGGGTTGAACTGTTCTGGTTTTGTGCTCACTGCTCAGTGACCCATTTTTGTGTTGTGTTTGAGGTTTGTGTTTGGATTATTGTCCGGTTGGAAGATCCAAACATGGCCAATTATAAGATTTCTAACAGAGTCAGTCACTTATTGATTTTTTATCTGTTGGTATTTGATAGAATCCATGATGCCATGCGTCTAAACAAGATATCCAGGACCTCCAGCAGAAATATAGACCCACAACATCAGAAATACAGCAGTATATTTCATTGTACACATGAGGTACTTTATATCCCTGTGTTCACCAAACCCATCTTGAGTGTTTGCTGCTATAAAGCTCATTTGTTAGTTTCATCTGATCATAGAAGCCCGTCCCATTTGAAGTTCCAGTTGTGTCTGACAACTGAATATGCTGGAGATTGTATTTAGATGAGTGAGGATAATATTTCCCAAACAACATGTGGTGATGTAGGGGCTGTTTGACCATTTTTTTAAGGTTTTCTGACCCAGAGGCTCAACTATTTTCTGCAATTCTCCAGCTGTGTTCCTTGGAGAGTCTTTAGACACTCAAACTCTCCTTCTCACCGTGCATTAGAACAATATAGACACACGTCCTCTTCTGGGCAGTTTCATAACATTTTCTGTTGATTTGAAATTCTTAATTATTGCCCTGATGGTGGAAATGGGGATTTTCACTGCTCTAGCTCTTTTCTTAAAGCATCTTCACCAATTTGTGAAGCTCAATTATCTTTTGCTGCAGATCAGAAACATATTCTTTGGTTTTTCTCATTGTGATGATGATTAAAAGAATTTGGGCTTTGTTTTCCCTCCTATTTATATTTGTGTGAAACAGAAACCATGGCTGGATAATTTCATGTTCATAATCACCCTGGAGTGCTCAAAATTGTGAATATGAATGGGAATATACTTCAGAGATATTTTACTCATATGAATTTCGAGGGGTGCCAATAATTGTGTCCAACGTGTATTTGAGAAAAACATTTATTTCATAATGAACCCCCCCCCCCCCCCCCCCCCATTTTCAATTGTTTTAGTTCAATGAAAGGTTAGATATTTTTCTATGGTTTATTTTCAGAGCCTTCTTTGATCGTTTACCAAGGGTGCCAATAATCCTGACCACGTCTTTGTGTATATATACAGTGCCCTCCACTAATATTGGCACCCTTGGTAAATATGACCAAAGGCGGCTGTGAAAATAAATCTGCATTGTTTATCCTTTTTATCTTTCATTTAAAAAATTCAAAAAATTCCAACCTATCATTGAAGTAAAACAATTGAAAGTGGGGAGAAAATCTCATGATGAAATAAATGCTTTCACTATTTCATGTTGGCCACAATTATTGGCACCCAATTATTGCAATGTCCTTTTCCCAGGGTAACAGCTCTGAGTTTTCTCCTATAATGCCTGAAGAGTTTGGAGAACACCTGACAAGAGATCAAAGACCATTTTCTTCATCCAGAATCTCTCCAGATCCTTCAGATTCACAGCTCCATGACGGTGCTTCTTCTCTTCAGTTCACCTCACTCATGTTCTGTAGGCTTCAGGTCAGAGGACAGAGACAGCTATGGTAAAAGATTAATTTTGTGCTCAGTGACCCATTTTTGTGTTTATTTTGATGTTTGTTTTGGATTGTTGTCCTGCTGGAAGATCAAAACATGGCCCATTATAAGATTTCTAACAGAGGCAGTCAGATTTTGATTTTTTATCTGTTGGTATTTGATAGAATCCATGATGCCATGCGTCTAAACAAGATGTCCAGGACCTCCAGCAGAAAAACAGGCCCACAACATTAAAGATCCAGCAGTATATTTAACCGTGGACATGGGGTACTTTTTTATCCCTGTTTGTACTAAACTCATCTGGTGGGGTTGCTGCCAAAAAGCAATTTTTTCAGTTTCATCTGACAATAGAAGCCAGTGCCATTTGAAGTTCCAGTCGTGTCTGACAACTGAATTTGCTGGAGTTTGTTTTTGGATGAGTGAGGAGAATTTTTCTTGAAACCCTCCCGAACAACATGTGGTGATTTAGGGGATGTTTGATTTGTTTTTTTTAGGTTTCTGACCCCAAGACTCAACTAATCTCTGCAATTCTCCAGCTGTGATCGTTGGAGAGTCTTTGGCTACTCAAACTCTCCTCCTCAGCATTCATTAGGACGATATAGACACACGTCCTCTTTCAGGCAGATTTTTAACATTTTTAGTTGATTGGAACCTCTTAATTATTACCCTGATGGTGGGAATGGAGATTTTCAATGTTTTAACTCTTTTCTTACAGCCACTTTCTATTTTGTGATGCTCAACAATCTTGTTCTTCACATCAGAAATATATTTTTAGTTTTTTCTCATTGTGATGGATGATAAAGGGAATTTGACATTTGTGTTCCTCATATTTATAATCCTGTGGAACAGAAAGTCATGGCTGGACAATTTCATGCTCCTAGTCACCCTGGTGTGCTAAAAAATGTAAATATGAATGGGAACATACTTCAGAGATATTTTACTCATAAGAATTTCTAGGGGGGCCAATAATTGTGGCCAACATTCATTGGAGAAAAACATTTATTTCATCATGAGATTTTCTCCCCACTTTCAATTGTTTTACTTCAATGATAGGTTGGAATTTTGTGAATTTATTGAGTGAAAGATCAAAAGGATAAACAATGCAGATTTATTTTCACAGCCGCCTTTGGTCATATTTATCAAGGGTGCCAATATTAGTGGAGGGCACTTGTATGTCAATTTATATTGAATCTTGAGTCTGTAAAGCATATTTTTTTTCATATTAAGGAAGAAAATTTTAACTCAAATGAAAGGCTATTTTGAATAATATATTTCATATTTTACTGCAGTTGCTTGGCAAACCATAAATCCCATTCATCCCAAAATTACACAAAATGTAATTACCCACAGACCCTTTATGCCTGCAACATTTGGTAAGTAAATTAAGAAAAATAATAAAAGCCTAGAGGAAAAGCAGTAGAAAATAACTTGTGCTATATTGCCAAATAAAGCAAAAGATCACACTTAGGGTGAATCCCATTTCTCTGTCTTACCCCTTCCCCTTCGTCTTACCCCTAGCCCTTGTCCCTCGAAACCAAGTGGTAAGCGCTAGGGGTGAAAACATACCCCTATGAAATGAGACGACACTTGGTTACTGTTACGTCATCATACATTGTCGCTAGCTGGCTACTACGTCATATATAGTTCAAGTGTACGTCATATATATGAAAAGCACGTATCGATGTCTCCAAAGCAAGTAGTGTTATGCACTGATATCAAACGAAATTTGCTGCTAATGGAGTTCAGTTAAAATCAGCATTGTAACGTTAGCGTAGAAAACTAGCGATTTTACTCCTTGGTTTCAAGTAAGCTTGCAAAAATGCTTGGTTTTAAGGGGTAGTGTTAAGTAATCTTGACCCCTTCCCCTCGATCAAAATGAGAATTGGGATAGCCCTTACTCTCACGTGAACGTGCACATCTAAGGGGAAGGGGTAAGACAGAAAATTGGGATTCACCCTTAGTCTAGACATGTACTCAAATGCGTTTTAGATATATGTTGAATGTCCTCAACAGACCAAGAGAGTCTAACAGCATCATTACATAATGGAATTACATCCATTTATGTCTTTACAAATGTATCCGGTGAGTGAGTGAAATTAAAATAATTGTTCTTTCCTGGAAACTCCTTAAACTTGGAAAACACATCTAGTGGTGTTCATCCGCTGACAGAGAAATAAATATACAGGGAGAGCAATGAGCGAAAACCTGGGAATCTAATCAATCTAAACTGAAGCAATATGCACTCATTCAATTCAATAAACTGTCCTTATCCGTTGTCTACATCTAGTCGGCATGTGTTTGTCACTAATCTGAATTCATATGGTTAAAGTTAGCTGCTGAATATGGCAACGCAACAGTCCTGCACTTGAAAACATTTGAATGTCTCTGACTGCCTGCAAAAGGACTTGTGTTTGTTTTTTCTTGGCCAGGGACAAGTTAAAGGAGGGAGACTGTTGTTTATATGATGACTGTCTTTTGTGTCTTTTTCTTTCATTACATCACTGATGAAGCATCCAGTTTAAAGTGCAAACTTTGTAATAAGGTGTTATATGTAGGTGAGATATTCTTGCCAGGTGGCAGATGAAAGGAAATAAATAGTAATTATGCTGCTTGTCTCTGTCATTTCATTCTTCTTTTCTTTTAATGAATCATTATTGTTTTAAATCAGCTCCAAAAGGCACTCAGAAGTGTATGCAGATTAATGTGTGTTTGCAGCAACAAAATGACTGGAGAGGTCCTGTACACACCACCAGAGATTGAGTTACAATATGGCTTTCTGATTACGAGGTTAAATGTGGGATTTTTCAATGATTTCAGTGAGTTTAACGCCAGTGTAACGCCAGTAATGCAATGGTGACAGATGACTGGTTCTACAAGTGAATCATTGATTCATTCATGCAAACGATTTGATTAAAAAAATATAATTTATAAATGAAGTCATTGAATCATTCACTCAACAGATTTGCAAAAAACACATTAAATTTCATTCAACGTAACAAATGAATTTATGAATGAGTCAGGAACAAAACAAGTGATGATGATTGAGTCTCAAATCATTCATTTAGCTGATTTGTTCAAAAACACTGATTCATTTAGGAATAGAATACGTGACTATAAGTGAATTCTTCACTTCATTGATTTGTTCATAAACACTGATTCATTTAGGAACAGAATACGTGACTATAAGTGAATTCTTCACTTCATTGATTTGTTCATAAACACTGATTCATTTAGGAACAGAATACGTGACTATAAGTGAATTCTTCACTTCATTGATTTGTTCATAAACACTGATTCATTTAGGAACAGAATACGTGACTATAAGTGAATTCTTCACTTCATTGATTTGTTCAAAAACACTGATTCATTTAGGAACAGAATACGTGACTATAAGTGAATTCTTCACTTCATTGATTTGTTCATAAACACTGATTCATTTAGGAACAGAATACGTGACTATAAGTGAATTCTTCACTTCATTGATTTGTTCAAAAACACTGATTCATTTAGGAACAGAATACGTGACTATAAGTGAATTCTTCACTTCATTGATTTGTTCATAAACACTGATTCATTTAGGAACAGAATACGTGACTATAAGTGAATTCTTCACTTCATTGATTTGTTCAAAAACACTGATTCATTTAGGAACAATATAAGTCAATTTATGAGTGAACCATTGAATAATTTACTCAACAGACTCATTCAGGATGGAAACAGCACTACTGTGACGAGCAACAATCCTGCTGTGGCTATGTTTGGAGCTATTTTTGCTGGTTGACTAAAAACACAGTAAAGGTCTTAAGTCTTGTATTAAGGCTGTTCCTGTGGCTTAGTGTTCCTGTGGTTCAGTGGTAAAGCATTGCATTAGCAGCGCAAAATGTTGTGGGTTCAATTCCCAGGGAACACACATACTGACAAAAAATGTATAGCCTGCTTTTGAGAAAAGCGGCTGCAAAATGTACATAAATGTAAATGTAAGGCAATATCGCACAATCATGCCTTCTCCGTGTCGCTCCAACTCAAAAACAGCACAAGTCGTCATTGCTAAAATGACAAGTACCACTTCTCATATTCTGTTTTGCATACAACACAATGTCGTAATGTTTTCGATGCACAATCTACGTGAACAAACAAGCATCTTTGTTTACTAGTGCAGTGGACTGTGGGTAATATCACGGTTTGTCTATTAGTCAGCCGATGGCCCAACGATGACTTTGACCTTTTCCTGTGTTTAATCAATCATTAGATGTATGTTCACATGATACAGATCACATCACCTGCAGAGAGTACTGGATACGTGTACATGGTCATCTTTATCTAAAACATAAAAGAGGCGAGAAAAATATAGAAAGTTTCCAGAGACAGTTTATCAAATATAGATGGTTTCCATAAGCCATTTATTCAGCCCAGGCTGTTACTATGGCGCTAAAAGGATCATTATCAAGTAAGGGCTATTAATGTGTGTGTGTTACATTTACATGAGCTACTTTCCTTCTTGTGCTTATCTCTAATGAAGTTTACCCAGCGAGGTATGCCGTGTCTCTATAGTAACCTCCAGCAGCCCTTTCATGATAACATCCCAGTGATAGTTTTGTTTTCCTCTTTTTTATCAAAGGTCTGCGTGTGTCACTAAGAAGCAGAGGATTGATACAACAGTTGACGTCAAAGCTTTGCCTCCGAGTGAAGTCTGTTTATCGTAGTGTGAAATGCCTGTGAGCAGTGTGTGTGTGTGTGTGTGCGTGTGTGCGTGTGTGTGTGTGTGTGTGTTTGTGTGTGTGTGTGTGTGAAGCTCAGGGAATGTTTTGTCTGTTTGAGATGACCTCAATATTACATGAGACATTCGAGGCAGAGCTCTGGTATCAGAAATGCAGAGAAATATTAGTATGAATGCACAGAATTCCAGATGAGTCTCCTTCAGTTCTCAGACACATGAATGCAGGTTTAGATGCTGATCTGAATTTACAAACGACATGTGAGATGCCTCACAGCTTATGTCACATTCAATGCATGGTATAACCACTAATGACATCCAACAATAAAGTTTTTTATTTAAAGAATACAAGTTATTTATATAGTCATTCAATTAAAATATTTCTTGAAAATTGTGTATTAGTTTTCTAAAATCATCAACACAATTCCTGGTGCATGTGTTTTAAATTAGTTTTAGACTTTAGAATTTTGGAATCAAGCAGTTGATGTCAGTTGATGAGAAAAAAAAATGTAAAGAAAGAAAAAAAGAAAGAAAAATGTACCTAAAGTTTCACAATATTTACCTAAAGTCATTTTTGCTTAATAGTATGGTTGAATTTGATCACCGAAGGTCAGTAGGAAAAACACTGGTTAATAAAATGGGATTACATACATAAAGGAGTTCTGCGTTACATTTTTTAATAATTAAACAATTAATTATTGCTTGTTTTTAGTTTTCATTAAACTGTTATTATTAATTTTGAGGAATTCTTGAACTACAGTAACATCATGTTCACACAACACACTGAGAGCTGTCAGTCAATACATGGGAAATGTTTTATTTATTTATTTATTTTGTAAAATTAAAAGTGACTCATTACTGGTTACTTGAAAAAAGTAATCTGATTATGTAACTTGCGTTACCTGTTACCCCCAACACTGATGGAAACTGTGAAATGTGTTTCCAGATGAAGAGGCTTTAATTATTACTCCTTTGACAAATCACCATTCACTTACACTGAAAAAAACATGCAACATATGGACTATGTAAAACATATCAGGAAGAACAGAGACTATTCTGGATTGACCATGAGTCTATTTGTCACTTGTATACAAATAAATATGAGTACAGCTGCAGAATCACACATAAACACAGACAGCAGCATCCCTGAGTTTATTTAGCCACAGCAGCCAGAAGATCCAGAGTCTAAATTTTTCTAACTAATGCCAAATAAATCCATATATGGCTTCTGTAAAACCTCTTTTATTTAACACAAACCACTCTCCCCCAGCAATCCATGAGCTTGCTCAAAGAACCATTCAGTAATACAATATTGAGATTTCCCCCATGACCTCTAATGTTAAAATAAACTAATTTAAAAATGTAGAAAACTTTCGTCTCAATAAGTCAGATTAACATCATTAGGACTAGCATATTTAATGTAAAATGAAAGAAAATGGAAAGATCACCCAAGAAATACATTTCTTGTTTTTTTACTCAACCACATGTTATTCCAGAATGTTGTGGATGGATGAAATGAAAAATATTAACCAAACACTACAGCCAGCCATGAGGTTCTTATTACTGAATGCAAATCACGATGGTGACAGTCTAATGGTTTGGTTTAGCTCTTCTATGACAGTGTTAAAACTATGAAATCTGCCTCATATGATAAAATCATACATGAGGTATCATTCTGTGAAGTGTGAACTGAAGCTCAGAAGAAAGGTTTTGTAATAGCTGAGTTAGAACCCTTTTTTGGACTTTGTTTGTCAGATGTGGTCACTAAAAACTGTTATTGTATGATTTGCTACAAATTCTGCTTTTGTGTCCCACAGAAGAAACAGAGGGTTAAAACCTAACCAGTTCTTCAAATTTGTATGGATTTTTGGGGTCTTTTTGGTGATTTATTTAACAAGCATGTATTTTCACTTGGCAGAGAGTCTAAAAATGGGAGTTTCTCAAGAGAAATGCTGGATTATAGCTCTGGTGCTGGACTATAGCGAAGGAAAGTGAAGGAATCATTCCTGTTAGTGCCCAGCTTCACATCTGTGGCACTGTTGTTCAAGGACAGTTGAGTTTGATGCTTAAATTGAGCTACGTTGGACTTCACAAACATCAGCTCTATTCTCAGGGAAAGCACTTTCATTCTGGAATTTTAAAGTTGCATATAACAGTTGCATGAAACCAAAATATATATTTCTTATATCTAGAGCAGCAGCTCTATTGTGTGATATTGCTTAATTATCCTGCACCACTTAACATGGTCTCTCCTGCAACATAGTCATATGTAACTTTTTTTTCTTTTTACCTTACCTTACTTCACTCAAAAGTTTTAAGGTTAAAAAAGTGTCATTGTGTGTACAGTAATTTTTAAAATTCCCCCCAAAGTCTCTAGAAGTCATATGTGTGAAGAGCCAATCTCCTGATTCACAAAACCAGTCAAGTGTCACATTTACCCTAAAATCTAAAGAAATGAGAATAATTGTCACAGTGCAAGCAGATAGGCTTCATTTTCTTTATGCAAATATCATTTCATACTACTTTTCAATGGATATTAGAGTAAAATATGAGCTGTTAACATGAGATTGACTTTTAAATGTTGTTCTATGTAAATGCAAATGGAAAGCTGAAAATCCTCCTTAGATCTGTGCTTGTTGTTTGTGTGGTTTCTTGATGAACCTTGTTGTCAAGGATTACATTTTTGTATTCACTTTTATAAATATGCACAAGTTGGGTGTTTTGCTGGTCACTTACAGTATGTTTAAAAACCATAATAAACAATTTAGTCTAGAGAACATTGAACTTTAGAAGAACCACAATAAAAATACGTTTTCATGTTCTGTTGGATGAGTGCGTTACTAAATATCCGCAGAACAGAAATTAAATGTAAATTATTGTTTCACTGTGGTTATTATGTGTTCAGTCATAAGCAAAAAAACAGCTGCATGTCTAATTTAATAAGCATTCTTATTCATCCCAATAGCAACCAATATTGATTACCAATATCCAAGGAAACATACAAGACTGATTCCAAGGCAATGCACATGCTTTTAAATATGGACCTAGAGTACAGTACTGACACGTGCACTGTAACAGCATCTCCACAGTGAGAGCCGCTGTGGGAGCAGCATGTTGTGAGCACCATGGACTGACGATCTGATCAAGAGTGATGGGAAATGAATCCAGCACAATACATTAAGATACTGGATAAAACCTGCTCTCCTCTGACAAAAACCTAAAAAAAGATGTTTGTGTTTCACCAGGACAGTGACCCAAAAAACACTGCCAAAACAACAGCGTGGTTTGAAATGAAGAAAACTGATGCCCTTGAGATATTCAGTCGAGTTCTGACCTCATCGAGCATCTGTGAAAAGAGCTCAGAAATGCTGTCCTCTGCTTCATCTGCTGTTACCTGCAACAGATCCACAGATTTTGCAATGAGGGATGGACTGCTGCATCATGTTGTGACTGTAAAAAGATGTTAAAAGGAAGGATACATAATCAGAATCAGAATGAGCTTTATTGCTAGGTATGTTTACTCATAGGAGGAATTTGTTTTCGTGACAGAAGCTACCGCAGTGTAACAGAATGACAGTGAAAGAACAAAAACAGATAATAAAAAGAACAAGTACAATTTAAGTAAATAAGGAATAACAATATACAAATTGACAATTGTATGTACAGGTATATTATGTGCAATTGAAGTGTAGACTAAGTATGAGTGTTAGATAAATACGTGTATAAATAGTGTGTGTACCATAATTATTGTCAAGTGTTCATGAGATGGATTGCTTGAGGGAATAAACTGTTTCTGTGTCTGGTCGTTCTGGTGCTCAGAGCTCTGTAGCGTCGACCAGACGGTAACAGATCAAAGAGGGAGTGTGCTGGATGTGAGGGTCCAGAGTGATTTTTCAAATCTGCAATAGAACTCATTCAGATTGTCTGCCTGTAGTTGGTTCTCCACAGTGCTGGGGGATGGTGTCTTGTAACTAGTGATGTCTTTCATTTCTGTTTACAATGAAGCAGAATCACTGGAAGAGAATTGGATCTTAGCTTATCAGAATAATTTCTCTTTGCTACTCTGATCTCCTTTTCCAGTGTGTATTTGGCTTGTTTATACAATACTTTATCCTCCTTCATGTAAGCATCTTCTTTGGCCTGACGGAGCTGTCTGAGTTTTGCAGTGAACCATGGTTTGACGTTGTTGTAGGTTAAATGAGTCCTGGTAGGAATGCACATATCCTCACAGAAACTGATATATGATAGTCTCTGTGAGCTCGTCCAGATCATTTGCAGCAGGCTCAAAAACACTATAATCAGTAAGGTCGAGACAGGCTTGTAAAACCCGCTCTGTCTCGTTGGTCTATCTCTTTACAGTCTTTACCACAGGTTTAGCAGATTTCAGTTTCCGCCTGTAAGTTGGTATAAGATGAACCAGACAGTGATCAGAGAGCCCCAAAGCTGCTCGTAGGACAGAATTATACGCATTCTTTATTGTTGTGTAACAGTGATCCAATATGTTACTGTCTCTGGTGGGATGTGTGATGTGCTGTCTGTATTTTGGCAGTTCGCGGGAGAGATTTGCTTTATTAAAGTCCCCAGAGAATGATTAAAACTTGCGGAGGAATGTAGACACTCACGAGAATGAACGAACAGAACTCCCGCGACGAGGAGAACGGCTTGCAGTTGATGAAGAGCATTTATAGATCAGAACTGCACATCTTCTTTAACACTTATACATCTGTCCACCACCTCTCATTGATGTAAAAGCACGTCCCGCGATTTCTCTGTTGATTTTGCGTCACGATCAGATCTGATCAGCTGAAAGTTCGGAAGATGAAGCGCTGTCTGGAATAGCGCCGTTCAGCCAGGTTTCCGTGAAACACAGAGCAGCAGAGTTTGAAAAATCCTTGTTTAACCAGGAAAGCAGAAGGAGTTTGTCTGTTTTGTTGAGTAGAGAGTGTCAATTCGCTAGATGGATACTAGGCAACTGCGTTCTTAATCCCCACCGATGAAGCTTTACGAGGGCACCAGCTTACTTCCCCCGTCTGCGCGTCCTGAATCATCTAAACAGCACTGCAGCTCCGCCGACTACAATCACCAGCAAAACATCAGAATAGACGAAATCCAGTGAAATATCGGGTGGTGTGTACTTCCGAATGTCCAGCAATTCGTCTCTGGTGAAACTGATTGCAGGGATATAACTAAAGACAGGACAAACAAACAAAAACAACTATGGACGACGACACGAAGGCTGCCATCTGCAGCGCCATCTTGACTTGTAATGTTTAACATAATTATTCCATAACCATTCCATAAATATTAACAGCTGACATTTCAATTCCTGATTTTTTATTATTCATAGATTTATAATTTTATTTTAGTTTTAGAGTGCACTGTTGTAGAGAAAAATAATCAGTAGGTAATACTTTATTTTGACATACAGTGGGTACAGAAAGTCTGAATACTTAGGACCATGTGATATTTCAGTTTTTCTTTTTTAATAAATCTGCAAAAATGTCAACAATTCTGTGTTTTTCTGTCAATATGGGGTGCTGTGTGTACATTAATGAGGAATGAACTTAAATGATTTTAGCAAATGGCTGCAATATAACAAAGAGTGAAAAATTTAAAGTTTATTTAGACATTCTACTATAATTACATTTTTTACGTTTAATTCTTTAAAATAAAGCACTTATACAAAAATGATTATACGATGGGCAAATGGCAGCATTTAGCAGTCAAATATTTTGTAAAACAAAAAATAAACAATGTAACGTTGCTAATAAAATTAAATATAATAACCAGAATGATTAACAGATGGTCTGTTAAGGTTGATGCGTTTCTGAGATGCCTGGACACTCACATAATGAAATAAATATAATTCCAATCATTATTTGATGTCCATTTATTGATTTAGTGAGTCGTTGTATAGTAAAGTACAGGATAAAGCAGTCAGCTGGTCAATATCACAACATCATTAATTTTACATCAGGATCCTGCTCAATTTATTTATGTTTAGTTATGCTGATGAATGTACATTATCTCTTGCATAAGCTTAAACAATGACAGTCTTTTAGAGATTCTAAAGTGTTTCTTAGAAACAATCAAATGTGACTCCAGAAGCGTCTCCACTGCATGACACTAGATACAGGGCACATTCATTATAGCTGCGCCATTTATAATCTGACACAGCAGCTCATATAAAATCATTTCCATGCGCTGACATGGATATATTTACAGTCACTCATTGTCATTTCTCCCAAAGATCTCCCTGGCCCAATAACTCAAAAACAAACCAAAGATCAACAGAGCAGGAATGTGACTAGATTACAGCATCTGCCGATGTTTTCAGAGCCCTCAAAGCTAATTAAAACCCCTCGATTTTACGACTCTCAAAAGTTAATAAGATCATGGAATTTAAAGCAGCTGCGTTGGGAAAAGCTGGCCGAAGGGGAAAAAGAGAGACACATCTGCACACGAATATATTTGTCTCCTGTCCGTCTTCATTCACCGTTATTTAAAGTCTGAACGCTCACCCTCTTTTGAGAAGTACTGGTCCAGCATCAAGAATCTGACTGCTGTAAAACCCTTGGAAACTACTGATCGCACATTCAATCTCATGTCTCACATGCGCTATACAATATCGTCAACTTGACTGCTAATTAATTCTCTATAAACACAAACAGGTTGTTTTGAGGATTTGTATAAAATGAACTCTAAAGCAGAAGTGATGGTGTAATTTTCTAGGCCAGTCTGTAAATAAATCATCCAGGTTCACTTGACAAAAAACCAACAGGGGTTTTCCATTGGCTTTCGTATTACTGCAGAAACTAAGCTCAGTGACTAATAAAAGTTAATGATTCTTACACGTTTTGTTCATCATAATAATAGACACAAATGAATATAACTTTTATGAACTGTGAAGCATGGTGTAAATACAATCAGCAGAAGTAAAAAGCTAAACGTAGCCTACCAGGAGTTTTCACTTCCAGCTCTGCACATTTTGTACAGTATGTCTCAATCATTTGATTCACCCGAATCAACTCTTTAGCTTATTAGACTGTAAGACCATCATTTAAGCAAGAAATACACAATTGTGAGCTCCAGGACAGGTTTGAAAATCCCTGCTATAAACATATGTGACTTGTTAGCAACTGCCTTTTTCAAGGCAAATGCATTTCTATATTTCTATTTTTTTTTATATCACAAGGTTGTATTACCGATGTTTTTAATGTCAAATAATTAATAATGTAAATATCTGTTCACCACAGGCTCAATTTCAGGCACTTGAAAAACCAATGCAACTCATTTACAGGTTTTGGCTAAAAGTAGGCTATACATCATTCATGTAGCACATTTCTATATGCAACTGCAAAGCACAAAAATTATTACAGCAATAAAACTTTGGTTCCTTTGATTCCTTCAAACCAGTTCTCCAAGAGGTCTGAATACGTGAATCACAAATCTGAATGTAAATCTCAAGAAGCTCACCAAAATGCACCCAAATAATCATATCTGAATTGATTTTTTACTAAAGAGACATGGAGCTTCGTCCTAAGAAAGGCATCTGGATTACCGATTAACCGTCATCCACGTCAACAGTGTGAACCTTTACCTGCATCGAAGTGAAGACAGACTCAGAGCTCGAGAGATTTCCAGCGCTGTATGAGATGTAGCTGACGTCACTAATATTTGTGATGCTTGTCAGTGTGAGACTGGCTGTATATATGGAGCATCTCTTCTTGAGCGCTGGTTTCACATGCACACCCTGCGGTTACTGAATACTTTAGATCAGAATCATGTGTGTTTATTGTCCAGGACCCTCAGGCGACGGTTTAGGTGTAGGTGTAGGTGAGTTTATCTTTGGAAACACGACTTTTAAAAACAGACACCCTATACTCTTAACACTCATATCCCATACAACAAAGTGCTAAACAATACCATGGTATTACCACAGGGTTTTGCACATGAACCAGAATGCCATGTAAATCACGGTCCATGAATTTCAGCATCATTCAATATTGCTTTAATAAAGAAACAAGTAGTCAATGAAAGTAGTCTGATTTCAACATTGTTCATGCATATTGCTGAATTTAGGTTATGTCTACAGACATACATTAGGCATCAGTGAAAATATATTACATGTTTTTTTCAGCTGCTTACGACTTTGCTTCTTTTTTTTCAAAACTTCAAGAATTGCACACAAAAATTGCCATCTCTTGTAAAATGAAGTGCTGCATTCAAAATATCACAAACACATCTCAAAAGCTAACATTTGCAAACACCTTAGCCATGATATTAATTCCTGTTAGATTTGTTTGTGTTACATAGAGAATTGTGTTGTGTTTTGCAAAAAGAGTATTATGAAATTGAAAACTCAACGTCAAAGGCCGAGAATTGGTGTATAAAGTAAAGATTTTGAGTGTAAGCAGTTAAAAATGAAAACTGTAATTAATTAATTGGTAAATGTGGAGTGTGTGTGTGTGTGTGTGTGTGTGTGTGTGCTGTGTGTATGTGTTGTGTGTATGTGTTGTGAGTTGTGTGTGTGTGTGTGTGTGTGTGTGTGTGTGTGTGTGTGTGTGTGTGTGTGTGTGTGCTGTGTGTATGTGTTGTGAGTTGTGTGTGTGTGCTGTGTGTATGTGTTGTGTGTATGTGTTGTGAGTTGTGTGTGTGTGTGTGTGTGTGTGTGTGTGTGTGTGTGTGTGCTGTGTGTATGTGTTGTGAGTTGTGTGTGTGTGTGTGTGTGTGTGTGTTGCGTGTATGTGTTCCTGTGGCTCAGTGGTAGAGCATTGCGTTAGCAGCGCAAAGGTTGTGGGTTCGTTTCCCAGGGAACACATACTGACAAAAATTAAATAAATGTATAGACTGTAAGTCGCTTTGGATAAAAGCGTCTGATAAATGTATGTGTTATGTGCGTGTGTGTGTGTTTGTGTTGTGTGTTGCGTGTTGTGTGTGAGTGTAAATCACAGATAGGTAATATTAATCCACATAAAGAAAACATCAAAAACACATTCAACTTTGACAAGACCTGACAACAATGAACAGAAACAGAGCAACTTAAGAAAGCAAGGAAATGAGGATTATTAATGACACATACTTGAACTGAGTGATCAAATCAAATCAAAAACCATGGCAACCAACACAACAGGGATAATGTGCAAACTGAAACAATGTCCAAACCAAGTTGTATTTGTATATATATATATATATAATGTTTTGTTATTTTGACACATATACATTTATACAGCAGCACATACAGTATACTGTACATATTGTCCTGTATCCTGTTTATGATTTTAATAGTAATCTACAGCACATAAATGGCACCGTTTTCTGAGATAGATGCTGTTGTAGTTTTATTTTGCAGGCAAAAGGACGAATCTGTTATTCAGACATCTCCAGTCTGAGAACAAGGCTTTGGACTGCGCTCAGCAAGAAGAGTTTTGACTGAATGTCAGCAGCACACTCATCTATAAATCAGTTGTTCCCTGTCTCTACATGTCACATAGCATAGCTCTCTGCAGTCCTGAAGGGGGGAAACCCATTTCTCATCGTTACAGCGCTGATATCGTGTTGAAGCAGCTGAACACCTCGGGCTCTGAGCTTGACTATGCAAGTATTTTCCTCCAGCAGGACAGGATTGATCCGCTGCTGACGCTGAGGTCAATCCTTGGCCTGAGTGATTGCCTGTGTTTAGCACAGGCAGATACATGCAGCCGTGTGCCGTTCACGCGTCAGTGATCTCACTCATAAATCCATACAAAAGAATCAAACTCAAGCCTTCGTGATCGTGTTTGAGCTTTTCTCACTGTTTTCCCTCTGAGAACAGACACAGAAGAGACTTAATGTCACTCAGAGATGTGTAAAGTTTAATATCCCCAACAGTTTTATACAGACCACACATGCTCGTTTAATATAGAGCAAGTGCCAGAATGTTTCTAGACATTGAAACCGTCAACTAAAGAAAATGTTGTGACATCTCCTCACGTTTTCCCATCAAAACTTTTTCCAGAGCTCCATGTGGTACATATTTCTCAAAGTAAGCCACAGAAGTGTTTGTAGTTTGCATGTTGTAGTTCCAGGGTTATTATAGTTAACTGAAATTGAAACATAAAACATTACTTTACAAATTTTCATTCATCGTTTACTAAAATAAAAATTAAATGTCATTTATTTCAGTTGGTGGCAACATTTCTCATTTCCATTTAGTTTAACTTGATATTCAAAAATAACTAAAACTGAAATAAAATTAATGACATTTAATTAAAACTGTAAAAAGCATTCATATTTAAGAAATATTGACTCTACTGATCAAAAGGTTGGGGTTATAAAATGTTTTCATGTTGTTGAAAGAAGTCTCTTCTGCTAATCAATGCTACATTTATTTGATAAAAAATACAGTAAAATTATGAAATATTATTAAAATGTCAAATAACGGTTTTCTGTTGTAATATATAGTAAACTGTAATTGATTTCAGTGATCAAAGCTGTATTTTCAGCATCATTACGCCAGTCTTCAGTGTCACATGATCTTCAGAAATCATAATAATATGCAGATTTGCTGCTCAATAAACATTTCTGAGTATTAGCAATGTTGAAAACAGTTGTGTTGCTTTATATTATTATGCAAACTGTGATACTGTTTTGTTGATGAAGCCAAGAAGCTCTCGATCTGGAATGAATGGGAATTGTTCCCTGTGCTTGAAGAGCTAATGTCAAGTTCAGACTAAGTTATGTTTCTGTATAATCACTCCCATGCACTGTAAACGTCTCTCATGTTGATCCAGGCACAATTTATTACAAAACTGCCAGAGACGTGATTTCAGATGTGATGAACAGAATATTAAAGTGCACAAAACATGACCGTACTGTGTCACATTTTCCTCTGGGAAAGTCCTGCGACCTCCTTCACCCGAGGTTGTGTTGGCCTGATTTAAGGGATGTTTTCCTTCACGTTCTCAAAGATTGAAGCTGGAAATGCATTCAACCTATGCTACTCATTTGCCAGACGATTGCTTTTACAGACTGTGAGCTCAGCAAACGTCCATTTGAAAGGATCTGTGCGAGATTAACCCGTTTTATTACCGTTCACAGGAAATGTATTGCACTTAAACGGCTGGAAAGTCGAAATTCTTTATTATTCATGCTACAGCAAGCATGACTAATATTGCTTATACATAGACTTAGAGGAGAAATTTAACTTTAATGTTAAACTTGACGCTGAAACTCGTCTTGCATTAGTTTTCAAAGCAATCAAATTATGATTTTGACCTTGCAGACTATAAAATAGACAAATAAAACTCCATAGACTTCCAATGAAAGAAGGATCACTGCAAAAATTATTATTCTGCACTCAGAAATGTTCAGTGTTATGTTTGGTTGTAAATGTCATTGAATGCTTCAAAACCTCAAGAGACAGGTTTAGCTAACACATAGATGAAGAAAATAAGCAATGTAGAAACACAGGGAAGAACAGAAGGGTGCGTAAATCATCACAGAGTTGTCATTTTGCAAGTGTCCCTTGGAGAAAAGTGTACTGAAAGTGCACTTGTAGTGTGCTTCAAATGATAAAAGCATTAAAAACTGAACCTACTTGCACATAATACACATGAAATAAAAGACCACTTAAGTACTTAAACAAGGACACTTTCATGAATGTTTTAACACACTTTAGTACACTTTTATTGTAATGTTCAATTGTAACGTTTTTACCTAAAGTACATTTTAAACCATTACATGTTTTAGTAATAAACAATAATCATTTCATATATTTGACGTGCTGACTACAATACTATACACATGTGATGTACTCGATTAAAATTAAAAGTTAAAATACATTACAAATATATTTAAATATATGACAGACATTCAATCAATAGAAATGCATTAAAGTATATTTTATGTTATATTTAAAGCTTTTCAGTAGATCACACTTTAACAATATTTCAAAGCCAATATAATTATGAGATTACATATAACGATGTATGTAAGATGTAATTAATCAAACAACAACAACAAAAACAACAAAAGTTCAGCTAACTGGATTTAATATAATTTTAACTTTACTTTTAATCATTTAATTCTGATAGCAATGCAATTAAGTGTCTGAAACCATTACATTCAGTTCACACTTAAGTATATTCTTGTATTTTATAATATTTCTCTAATAAGTTCTATTTAGAAAAGATTGCTAAACTGTAGTTCTTTTTCACAAGGGAATGCATCACTGCCAAATGCAACAGGCTGCATAAATCCTCTTGTCATATAAGATCAGTGTTCATTCATCCATCTGACATTAGTCACCGCACAGAGATGTATGTGGATGAAACTCAAAGGTCTTTAAAAGATATTTATCTCTTTTGCATTCTTGATCTCACAGGGCGTTTGGAAAGAATCTCCTTCAGATTGCATTGCTCTCTCGCTGTCAGCCTCACACGCATACACAAACAAACACATGCTAACACACGGCCAGTGCAGATCATTCCAACAACAACTATTTTACAGCTTGCCTTTAACCAAACAGTAAATACACGTGGTTCACCTGTGCAAAAGGGCCAACACTGTCACCTGGCCATCCTATTTCTGGTCTGTCTTGTCAAATATAATAGCTATCGGCTCAGTTGGTTTGCCAATGATTCTCCCAAAGCCTGTTTACTGACTCTCTGATATTCAAAATCTGGAAAGTACTTTCTCAACCTGTCAAGCTCTAATCTGATTGGCTGGCCTCACACAACTAATGGGAGTGTAAGGCCACACAAGTCTTTAATCAGTCGTACAAGGTAACAGGTGGATGCAATCAGCACTTTTGGGGAAGAACTAAACACAGTGGATTTGCCAAAGTTTGTCAAGTTATGTCTGTGAAATATTCAGTAGTTTTGGAGATATGGCTACTCTAATCACAAACTTTAATTTTGGCCATTTTTCTGTGTCCCTGCATGTTCTTGATGATTGCTGCACCATTATTAGGTAACACTTTACAATAAGGCCCCATTAGTTAATGTTGATTTTATTTAATATGTTAACTAAAATTAAGTAAAAATGACCAGTTCATTGCTGTATTTATTAATCTTTGTTAACTTCAACCCAAAATGGAAATTTGCGTAAAATATCATCACCCTCAGGCAATCCAGATGAGTTTGTTTCTTCATCAGATTTGGAGAAATGTAGCATTGCATCAGTGTCTTAGCAATGGATGCTCTGCAGTGAATGGGTGCCGTCAGAATGAGAGTCCAAACAGCTGATAAAAACTTCACAATAATCCACATGAACCCAGTCCATCAGTTAATGTCTTGAGAAGACAAAAAGCAGTGTTTGTAAGAAACAAATCCATTAAGACATTTTAACTTTAAACTGACCAAAATACCAATCCATAATCCAAAAATGATGCTTCTTGCTGTACGTTGAACATGAAATCAAGTTAAAGTGTACAGAATGTACTTCATATATTAGAGTGTAGAAATTATTTTCAAGTCTACTTTAATTTTCCCATACATGCTTGTCAGTACATTCAGCTTTAACCATATTTCAACGCCGAAGTAACTTTATTTTTTAAGTGTACGTATTAGTACCTAAAAGGTACAAAAGTGTCCCTTTTGAAAACATAAAGCCGCAGTGATAGCTGTTGCATAATGTTTTTCTGCGATTGTATACTGAAGAGTTTGCTAATGAATGGTTTACTCCATCCAATCTAGATTTGAAATGTATAATGCTCCACATGAAAACAAAGCAATGTCATCAGACTGTCTCAATTGCCTTCCTGGCCAGACTAAACGGTGATGTGGACTAGACTATGCTGTGTTGAGAAGTCTGACAATGCATATGTGACATAAAACGATGAACAAGAGCAGATGAACAGTTCATCTCAATGAACTGAGCTGTACTCACCTGTTCACAGCTGTGGGATCGATCTGCATCTGCTGCTCATGACAGCTGGGGATAATTGCCACTATGAACCTGAGATACGTATACATGGAAATCTGCTTTGCTGGTTTCTATCTAAATGGGATGGCTGAGATTTGGAGAATTACACACAGAAGAGGTTTAGTAGAGCTTTGTAAGCCTACAAGCTGCGTAACCGCAATTTAAGCACATATACTGTTGAGCAATGCTTCTATGACATGTGTAACGGGTCTTGTTCTGAGGCGGGTCTCAAACCCCTGATGTCCTGCATAGGAGGCGGACGCGCTAACCAGGAGGCTAGATGGCTGCAGTCGCTAGTGCGCCTCCTGAGATCAGGGGAGTGAGATTTACTTGCACAGCACCTACTCGCGGGCCTCCGTTACACTCACCCCCTAAACCTCACTCCCATCCGGGTCACTGGTACCATTGTAACGGGTCCCTGCTCGCCTGCTTCCGAGTTGGTTTCAAACCCATGATCTCCTGCGTGGGAGGCAGATGCACCAACCAGGAGGCTAAATGACTGCAGCCACTAGCGCCAGTCACTAGTGCGCGTCTTGAGATCAGGGGAGTGAGATTTACTTGCACAGCACCTACTCGCTGGCCTCCGTTACATATGCACATGAAAGAAAACAATGACTTCGGTCATGCAACAGTGGACATAAAGATTCAGTCCAACTGATATGGCAAGTTTTTATGATGTTGGAGTCTAATGATATTACATTGGACATGAACTTTAGTGTGAAACATGAGGGGGATTGTATATGGTGTATGCGACCACCAGCAGTGTACGATGTTTTGAATGTGGAGACATCGGACATAACCATTGCCTGTCTGCACAAGAGAACAGGTGTAGAAAGCGTGACAGGCAGGCTCAAGCGTTGATGCTTCAGATAACATCGAAGATCTGGCCGAGGCCATTCGAGATGACGTTGTTCCAACTGTTGAGGTGAGTGCTGTTAGTGATGATGCTGTGGTATCTGCTGACAATATTGAGTCTGTTAACATTTACATTTATGCATTTAGGAGATACTCTTGTCCAGAGCGACTTACATTCAGGTTATACATTTTTTTTTCAGTATGTGTGTTCCCTGGGAATCGAACCCACAACCTTTGCGCTGCTAACGCAATGCCCTACCACTGAGCCACAGGAACACTAATCCCCCTGTTTAAGGGGATAAATGAGGTTCTATGTACAGTTAATGAAGATGGTGATTTGTTGATTGCTTGAGAAAATATATTTTTGAATGTTTAATTATTTGGTTTGTGTATTTGAAAGGTTATTTGTGATTGAAAATAGTATAGATACCTTTCAAATTCAACTCTCTCAATCTCTTTTTTTGGAAAAGTACTTGAGGATGAAGGTTATGCTCCAGCATTACTGGAATCTGTCACATGGACACTATCAAAAGTTTTGCATTTTGTATATAAAAGCAGATAAATTGCGTATAGCTCATTTGTTAGTCACTTTGAATAAAAGCATCTGCATGAATAATGCAGATGCTTAATGAATACATTTAAATGAGAAATGTGCTTTTCATTGTTCAGTGTTCCCAAATCCACTGTATGTCCTTGTCATAATAAAATGTATTTTAGAATTTTATTAAACGATTAAGATTCTCAATATAATTAAATTTGACATAAAATGGGGAATTAAAACTCATTTTAAGGCCACTTAAGTGCACTTCAAAAGAAACACTTTGCTTACTGTTTCTTAACACGCTGTTAAAAAGTGCACTTTATAATGATGTTACAAAGAATAAGATTTGCCTTTGAGATTAATTTAAATCATTATGATTAAATAATATTTAGTTGTGCTTTAAAGAAGTAGTTATTTTGATGTGGTGACTAACAAACTAAAGCACATGCAAAACACTTGATTATTATTTTAACTGTAGTTTGTTATTTAATATAACATTTAAAGTTAATTACATTTAGATTTATGCATTTAGCAGACGCTTATATCCAAGCAACTTACAGTGCATTCAGGTTATACATTTATTGTCAGTATATGTGTTCCCTGGAAATTGAACCCATAACCTTTTGCGCCGCTAACGCAATGCTCTACCACTGAGCCACAGGAACACTACATTTTAATACATTTGAAATGCACTAAATTGTAATTTTATCTTTGCAAATGTGTAATGACAAATATATTAAATACATGACGTTTCAATAGACCGTTTCAACAGAAATGGCATTGAAGTATATTTTAGTTGATCATAAATGCTTGTCAGTACATTCAGCAGTATCATAGTATTAAGCATATTTCAAGATAATAGAAGTAATTATGAAATTACATATTAAGATGTACTTAAGTCCTGCTTCAAAAACTCTCTGAAGTTCAGTTAACTGAGTTTAATATTAATTTAAACTATAATACATTTTAATTTAATTTTAAATAACATGTGCCTAATGATTCAAAACCACTTTGCCAAGTTGTTGAAAGGATTACATGAAAAAATGATGTTATCAATGAAAGTCATTGATATGCTAGTTATGATTCTTAATAGCAGACGGTATTTACTGTTAATCGCTACCAGACAATTATTTTGTAACAGCTACCAGACAAACTATTGAGCCTATAATCTGTTGCACAAACTCTGACAAACATTTGTCCTGCAGCACCAGCCGATTCATGTTATATTTACAAAATATATTTTCATATCTCTTTCTGGCATTTCTCCCAGTGGCAGCCTTTTCTTTTAAATGTTTGTTGCTGTATTTATGAGTTCTGTTCAAGTCAGAGTACAGTCAGACTTGGCGATTTGATGTCTTCACCTCGATAAGCTCTCAGAGGAGAGTTCAGCATCCGAACACTGAGCCCATGCACACGTCATTCTTTTGGGCCACATTTCACAGGACATTCTGAATAAAATGGCTGTAAAACAGATATTTATTGAAAGACCTAGGGGTTATGGGTAATTCACTTTGCTTGCATCTCCAAGCGCAGGGATCCAGTGATTATATCGGTGAGTTTGCTCATCTTTCACGCTGACTTGAGCGATAGTTTTGGTATAACATTTGATCATTTGGATTTTCAAGATTGATTATATTGGTGTGAAAATAATGGCATATTGTTTAGAGAAAAAACATAACTACAATTTTTTCATTTTTTAATCGATTTATTATAGATGTTTCTTAAAAATTAGAAGAACATTTTTTGACACCATACAGAGTTTAAAGTATTAATTTACACTTTACAATAAGGTCCCATTAGTTAACATTAGTTAATGCATTTGTTACAGTATTAATAAAGTTTGTATTAAAAATACAACTTTTCAATCAATCAACTGTTTTATTGCAGTGTGTTTTACAAGACTCATGTTAACTAATATAGTTAACTAACATGAACATGAAGAGATGTTCATAAGAAATAATTAAGTTATTCATTAATATTATTCATGGGAGAATTACCTTAATGTAAATGTTAATTGTACTGTAAATCGCAGCAGATATCTGCATGAATCTGAGCTGGATTTCTGCTGATGTGTTGGTGTATGTCTTTCTCTCGGGGTCTGAGTTTTATCTTTGAACCAGTCCAGCTGGTCCTGTGAGAGGAATTACATGCTACTTTCTCAGTTTGAAAGGCGAACAAAAAAGAAAACAGCCGTCAAACAATCAATTACGAAGCTCCACAGAAACAGCAACTTCAGCGCAAATGAAAGTCAAGCGTTGAACCCTTAACCTGCAGGTTTTCTGAATAAACAGTGCATCTCAAAACTCAGTCCACACATAGTGTCTTCCAGCCACGTATACAGTATGTATACAGTATGCACTGTATATTCAATTAAAATGCTATGAATACAACATAAACAACTTCCAAATAGAGCCGAGAGGCTGCATTAGCTTGCAAAGTCTTTCAGGGAAGTAAAGAAATATGATCTCGTACATAATTTGCCAGGGAAAGTTTTAATATAACATCTGTTTCCTATAATAAAACACGATAGAGGCCAGCTCAAACTTTTAACTCCCAAACTGTTAAAAAAAGCAGTTTGTTTTTGCATTTGCCAAAATTGGACCTCTATGGACTAATCGAATCGCGTGCATGTTTAAAAGTGTTTGGCTAAGGTGGTGCCAAAATATAAGAAGGATATCAAATGTTTGTGCTGTGGATGATAAACAGATAGTAAATCTGACACATCATAGCGTGTTCAGGATCCCATGAACTTGTTTGGCTTAATAAAAAGAGGTTTCATTGCAAATGATCTACTGGTCTTGTCAAGTATTGATTTCATTTATGAAATTAGCTTTAAATAATGTGATCAATAGTAAGATATGTTTTCCATTACTTGAAAGCATTACAATTATTTAGCCAATTTCAACTTTATTTTTAAAGTTGCACAAAACTTAAATCCAATTTTAAGTCAGTTATAGTTTAAGTTTAAATGACTTGTGTAGCCAATTTGATTACACTGTTGATTACAGTGTCATTTTTAGGTTGAAGTAGGTAACCTATAATTGTTATTTTACTTTACAGAGATATGTAACACGCATAACATAGTTTTGGTGGTATAAATAAATGTATGTAGGTTAATTCAGCGACATTAATAGATTTTTTTGACTTGAATAAATCTATTTAATTTATGGTATTTTTACGCGACAACAATGTACTAAAAACAGAAATGTTTTTCCTTTTCATTTTTGAGAAGTTTTATGTACACAGTTCTGCAAAAATGTCTTAAAATGTTGTATTATGAATGCCAGGACAGTAATTGGCGATGCTACAAGTCAAGTCACCTTTATTTATATAGCGCTTTTAACAATACAAATTGTGTCAAAGCAACTGCACAATATCAAAATAGGAAAATAGTGTATCACTAATGTAAAATAACAAGATGAATTGCCCATTATCAGCTGAATGCATTTCATTATTGAATTCAGTGATGTCATCGTCCAGCTCAGTTCAGTTTAAATAGTATCTGTGCAATCAAGTCGATGATATCGCTGGAAATGAAGTATCCCCGACTAAGCATGCCAGAGGCGACAACGGCAAGGAACCAAAACTCAGTCGGTGACAGAACGGAGAAAAAAACCTTGGGAGAAACCAGGCTCAGTTGGGGGGCCAGTTCCCCTCTGGCCAGACGAACCAGTAGTTTGTTCTAACTGCAGCAAAGTCAGATTGTAAGGGCTCCATTGGTTCCAGTGGTCCTATTCCGATGTCTGTCTAGGTGACGAAGTCCTCACTGGAGATCTGTCTCTGGGGCTCATCTAGGTGCCCTGGTCTCCGCTGACGTTCAGAGCTGTAGAGGTCATCTCTAGGTGATGATCAACCATATGATCTGGATACGGACTGGATCTGGTGACTGCAGTGATCATCTGGGCTGGATAAGGACCCGATCGGGTGGCTACTGTAACCTCGAAATAAGTAAGAAAAAGACTAATATTAGCGTAGATGTCAATCTTGTACATTGTGTTTTAAGTGTTCCCGGTTCCGGTTTACCTAATTAATGCAGCCTAACAATCCTTTAACGGATTTTAATATTATAAGCGTATTAGTGTGTTAAGTGTACGCCAGGTTAAAGAGATGGGTCTTTAATCTAGATTTAAACTGACAGTGTGTCTGCCTATCGAACAGTGTTTGGTAGATTGTTCCAGAGTTTGGGCGCTAAATAGAAAAAGGATCGGCCGCCCGCGTTGATTTTGATATTCTAGGTATTATCAAATGGCTAGAGTTTTGAGATCGTAGCAGATGTGGAGGACTATAATACTGAGGAGCTAAGCCATTCAGCGCTTTACAAGTAATTAACAAGATTTTAAAATCTATACGATGTTTAATAGGGAGCCAGTGCAGTGTTGACAGAACCGGGCTAATGTGGTCATACTTCCTGGTTCTAGTAAGAACTCTAGCTGCTGCATTTTGAACCATCTGTAGTTTGTTTATTAAGCATGCTGAACAACCAACTAATAATCTACAATAATCATTACAATAATCTAAGCTTGAGGTCATAAACGCATGAATTAACATTTCTGCACTTGACATTGAGAGCATAGGTCTCAGTTTAAATATATTTTTAAGATTAAAAAATTCAGTTTTACAAATGCTAGAAACATGGCTGTCAAAGGAGAGATTGCTATAAAATAGCACACCTAGGTTCCAGACTGATGATGAAGAATCGAGAGAACAGCCATCAAGCGTTAAACAGCGTTCTAGGTTATTACATTTGTGGTTTTTAGGTCCGATAATTAACACCTCTGTTTTATCAGAATTTAGTAGTAAGAAATTATTCGTCATCCAGTTTTTATATCGACTATGTATTCCATAAATTTCTCAATTTGGTGTGTTTCACCGGGCCGTGAGTACGAGCTGAGTATCATCAGCATAACAGTGAAAGCTAACCCCATGTTTCCTGATGATATTTCCCAAGGGTAACATGCAAAGCATGAAAAGTAACGGCCCTAGTACTGAGCCTTGAGGTACTCCTTACTGCACTTGTGATCAATATGATACTTCTTCATTCACTGCTACGAATTGATGGCGGTCAGATAAGTAAGGAGTACCTCAAGACTCAGTACTAGGGCCGTTACTAGGGCCGTTTACACTTTAAGTGCATTAGCATGGTTCAAATCGAACTTATCTGACCGCCAAGTACGATTTGAACCATGCTAATGCACTTCCACTAATGCCAACAAAGTTTTCAAGTCTATTCAAAAGAATGTTGTGATCGATAGTGTCGAACGCAGTGCAAAGATCCAGGAGCACTAATTAGGAGATACAACCATGATCGGATGATAAGAGCAGGTAATTTGTCACTCTAATGAGAGCAGTCTCAGTACTATGAGATGGTCTAAATCCTGACTGAAAATCCTCATAGATATCATTTTATCTCTAAAAAGGAATATAATTGTGTGGATGCTACCTTTTCTAGTATCTTTGACAAAAAAGAGAGATTCGAGATCGTTCTGTAATTAACTAGATCTTTGGGGTCAAGTTGTGGTTTTTTTAATGAGAGGCTTAATAACAGCCGATTTAAAGGTTTTGGGGACATATCCTAATGACAATGATGAATTAATAATAGCCAAAAGAGGATCTATGACTTCTGGAAGCACCTCTTTTAGTAGTTTATATGGAATAGAGTCTAACTTATATGTGGTTAGTTGAGTTGATTTAACAAGTTTATGCAATTCTTCCTCTCCTATAGTAGAGAATGAGTGGAATTGTTCCTCAGGGGATCTATAGTGCACAATTTGATGTGATACTGCAGCTGGCACTGCATGGTTACAGTTTGATCTCTAATAGTATTGATTTTGGAAGTAAAATAGTTCATAAAGTCATTACTGCTGTGGTGTTGGGAAATGTCAACACCAGTTTATTTTGTTAATTTTGCCACTGTATTGAATAAATACCTGGGGTTATGTTTGTTTTCTTCTAAACGAGATGAAAAGTAATCAGATCTAGCAGTTTTTAATGCTTTTCTGTAGGATAGGGTACTTTCCCGCCAAGCCATACGATATACCTCTAGTTTTGTTTTCCTCCAGCTGCGCTCTATTTTCCGGGCTGCTCTCTTTAGGGCGCGAGTGTGCTCATTATACCATGGTGTTGGACTCTTTTCCTTAATCTTCCTTATGCGTAAAGGAGCAACCGTATCTAAAGTGCTAGAAAAGAGAGAATCCATAGTTTCTGTTACATCATCAAGTTTTTCTGCGCTGATGGATGTGCTGAGGAATTGAGATAAATCAGGAAGTTACTTATAAAGCAGTATTTTGTGGTAGAAGGTTCTACCATATTTGTAAGGAGTTGAATTTACAGCAAACACTACAAAGACATTTAAACATTTCAAGAAACACTACATGCCTATTCACATGCGCATTCATATAATCAGAACACATGACGTGACGTCAATGTTTTCACAAATTCAGTTTCAAAAACGCAACCTCGGAACCCGCTTTCAAATGTTTTCTGTTTTCAAGCTGGCTCCCAAAATGCTGTTGTGATTTTAATACATCAAAATAAACTACATTAAAATGAGAAGATTTGCTTTGGCAACTAAGTTAAATATGTTTATTATAATTTTTATTATTATTGTTGTTGTTTTATTTCAGTTAATGAATTTTAAATAACTCATATTATAACTGTAATAATGGCTTGTGTCCAAAACATGAATGATACAGAATGCAGCTGATAGTTTGCCAAATTATGTCCTTTAACTAGAGACACATTAGACATGTAGACACATTAATTAATACAGCATGCATTTACCTTTTACATGATTGATTTTAAGTGATTGTAACTGGTCAATTGTATGGCAAACCTCATGGTTAATGCATACATATGCTGCATTCATGTGATTTATCGTGAATACGAGTTCCCTAGTCGTAATTGATCATATAAGGCCTCTCTAAGGCCGTTCATGTCCAATTTCTGACTAGGAAGCTCTTATTTACAATAATTCCGATAGCACGTAAATGCAGCAATATATTGGCAACTTTATGTCTCTTGTATTACTGTCCATTTATCATTTGTGATATGGTGTTTATGTAATAATTGCTTTACCACAGGGTTGGACATTATTTAAAGTCACCTTTTGGTGGTGCTTTACATCCTCAACTGAATCTGTAATCTGAATTAGTCTGAGTGTCAAGTAGATTGTGTTTTCGTGTAGATGTTTCTTCAGCTCGCACCTGTTGTCTCTGATCTCTAACTCCACATCTCTAGTCTGTTTGTTTTCTCTTTCTCAGATCCAGTGTCTGCTGCGAGGTTTGGTGATGTGTATCTCACACAGTTATGGTCAGTGCCAGCAGTGAGTGACTAACAATTATTAAACAATTATTATTTCATTTTTCAAGAGTTTATTGCTGCCACCAATAATTTCCACACATGCAATAGTGTTTATATGTATCAACCTAGTGAGCTGCTTTGCTTTTGAAGGAATAGTTCACCTGAAAATGAAGCTGGAGATGAGTTTGTTTCTTCATCCGATTTGTAGAAATCACCGTTTCAGCAATGGATCCTCTACAGTGAATGGGTGCCGTCAGAATGAGGGTCTAAACAACATCACAATAATCCACAAGTAATCCACACCACTCAAGGCATTTTTCAATTTAAACCATTGCATCCAGCTAAAATACTGTAATACATATTCATCTCATGTATTATGAGATAAATCTGCACAGATCAAGCACCATTTACAGGTGAAAACAGTCCAAAACAGCTCTAAACAAATATGTGGGTGGATTTTGCTGTGAGAAACAACAGGAAATTGGCTTTTTCACTGGAGGAGGTGTTATTATGGATTATGGACTAATACAATTTAGCCTGAAGCAATGGTTTGAAGTTAAAAATATCTTAAACATAAATTTGTCTCATGTAGCTTTTGGCTTAAAAAACCTTTGGACTTTTGATGGACTGGAGTGGTGTGGATTACTTGTGCATTTTTGTAATGTTTTTATCAGCTGTTTGGACTCTAATTCTGACGGCACCCATTCACTGCAGAGGAGCCATTGGTGAGCAAGTGATGGAATGTGAAATTGCTCTAATTTTTCCAACAAACAAGCAAAATAGTCTACATCTTGGATGTCCTAAGAGTGAATACATATTCAGCACATTTTTGTTTATGGATTAACTATATCAAAAAATGTGTAACAAAGTCTACATAAGAAACAACTCATAATTATGTTTAACATAATCATGTTGCTCAACTCCAAATAGCACAAACAATTAATAAAATACCTAATTTTTAATTAGACTATTTCTTGATTATGTTTGGATAATGAAGAAATAATATACAGTATATTTTGAATATATAATAAAGATTTTGCTGACCGTAAGATGCTATAATCACACTGCCTAGTTTTAGAACAGCCTTCTTGTTTAGAGTGTTGCTATGATACCAAAAATACACCCTATACAGTATATGTGTCACAGATCAGCCAGGCTCCACCACCAATCTCTCACAGCGATTACTGTCACCTGAGTTTTAACTCAAACCACCTGCACCTCATCAACACTCAATTAAGCCAGCACTACTTAAGCACACACCTCACCTCAGTCAGTTGTCCGATCTTGCATACATGAAGTGGACTCACACCTACTCTACACAGTTACTTACCTCCTGGTCCTCCGTGTCTCCTACGTCTGCCTGTCTTCGTCCGTCACCCCAGCTCATCTTCAGTGTCGACTCGAGGTGTGTGCTTACCACGTCATCCACGAGTTCCTGGCAAGAAAACCATCATCAGTATATCCTTTAACTTCCTAAGTACTTCAAGATACTTACTCACCATTCTTCCCTGCTTACCCGACTGCTGAATTCAAATAAACATCACAGTGTTATTTCATATCCTCCGTGTCTGGTCTACTTCCCGTAACAATATGTAGCTCATTGGATTTTGGATCCAAAAATATAACCCGAATTCCAGAAGTGTTGGGACATGTTTCATTTGAATAAAATTAAAACTAAAATATTGTCTCATTTGATTTGAAATTCCTTTATTCACAATAGAACAGAGAACATAACAAATGTTTCAAATGAGAAATTTAAAAATGTTAAGCACAAAATGAGCCAATTTAACATTTTATGCCTGTTACAGGTCTCAAAATAGTTGGGATGGGAGCATGTTTACCATGGTGTAGCATCTCTTCTTTTCAAAACAGTTCGAAGTCGTCTGGGCATCGAGGTTAAAAAGTTTCTGGAGTGTTGGAATTTGGTCCCATTCTTGCCTGATAGGTTTCCAGCTACTGGAGAGTTTAGTGGTCGTCTTTGACGTATTTTTCGTTTAATGATGCGCCAAATATTCTCTATAGGTGAAAGATCTGGACTGCTGGCACTCTTCTACTATGAAGCAATGCTGTTGTAATAGCTGCAGTATGTGGTTTTGTATTGTCTTGCTGAAATTCACATCCTATGGAGGGGAGCATATGTTGCTCTAAAACCTTTAAACACCTTTCAGCATTCATAGTGCCTTTCAAAACATGCAAGCTGCCCATACCGTATGCACTTATGCATCCCCATACCATCAGAGATGCTGGCTTTTAAACTGAACACTGATAACACGTTGGAAGGTCTCCCTCCTCTTTAGCCCGGAGGACACGGCATCCGTGATTTCCAACAACAATGTCAAATTTGGACTCGTCTGACCATAGAACACTTTTACACTTTGAAACAGTCCATTTTAAATGAGCCTTGGCCCACAGGACACGACGGTGGTTCTGGACCATGTTCACATATGGCTTCCTTTTTGCATGATAGAGCTTTAGTTGGCATCTACAGATGGCACGGCGGATTGTGTTTACCGACAGTGGTTTCTGGAAGTATTCCTGAGCACATTTAGTAATTTCAATGACAGAGTCATGGCGATGAGTGATGCAGTGTCATCTGAGGGCCTGAAGACCACGGACATCCAACAAAGTTTTTCAGCCTTTTTCCCTTACAGACAGAGATTTCTCCAGTTTCTCTGAATCGTTTGATGATGTTATGCACTGTAGATGATGAGATTTAAAAAGCCTTTGCAATTTGACGTTGAGGATCATTGTTTTTAAAGTATTCCACAATATGTTTACACACTCTTTCACAGATTGGAGAGCCTTTGCCCATCTTTACTTTTGAGAGACTCTGCCTCTTAAATACATCCCTTTTATAGCTAATCATGTTATAAACCTGATGTCAATTGACCCTTTGCTAAGCCACGCCTAAAAATCGCCACAGACCAATCGTGGCTTAGCAACCGTAACTAGGCGCGG
Organism: Oxygymnocypris stewartii; assembly: GCA_003573665.1. NCBI lineage: Eukaryota > Metazoa > Chordata > Actinopteri > Cypriniformes > Cyprinidae > Oxygymnocypris > Oxygymnocypris stewartii. The sequence goes on from QVTF01000004.1 coordinate 140,762, forward strand.
CAGGTCTGGCAAGCTTTTGAGCGAGGGAAACATACTGAAGCGTTGTGCGTATGGATTGTGCAAATCTGCATCTGCCAAATCCCATAACTATTAACCATAAACATAATTTTCAACTTGTCTGCATATAGTGTTCTGACGATTTGTGCTACCCGCTCAGATTGTGCTACATCCCATTAAAAACAATAGGTAACAGTTAACACAAATCGATAGCGATAAATGCTACCTATTAGATTGTGCTACCAGCATCTTATTCATGCGGTTTGAGGATTTTTTTAATGTCCATACCTACCCCTACCCTAAACCTACCCGTCCACACTTACCCTTACCCTAAACTTACCCTTAAAACAATGCAAATATATTACCAGTAGCACAATCTGAAAGGTAGCACGTTTCGTCGGTACACCGGTAATGGTAGTCGATTGGTCGCCGCATATGGTTTTCATTGGCTTTAGCGACAACTACCGATGATATTGGCACTGCCCTTATTTTGTTACCCCTTGGCTTGTGCCACTGCTGTGGCAGACTCGTGCAGGAAGACTTTGTTTGTGTTGTTCATGATGTATGGCTCAGCTCAGCATCTCTGGCTCTTGCCAGGTCCAAGGCGTAGATTAGACCCACGACGTGTGAGCAGTAACGTTAGCCCGGCACGCTAAAAATATGAGCGGGAGAATGTTATCATTGCAAAGTGGTCAGGCTAATGTCTTGCGTTTATTCCACAAGATTTATGGATAAGCTGTTTGATTTATAATTATTAGATTTTCAAATTTCACTTACCCTGCTGTGCATGAACATATCTGTTCCTCAATGTGTGTTTCCCATTTGAATGGTCAGCGTGTGAGGTGGCTGCTGCTTGCGCTGGGACCTAACGTTATAGGCTTTAGCTTCAATTTTGATGAAATTATTCTTTAATCGGTTGCATATTATGTCGTGGATATATCCCTCGAATGCATACTGCAGTCCCTTTTGTTGTGCTTTCTCAGATATTTCACCTGTTTGCCAAAAATGACTAATTATTTCCTTGGGAATGTCTGACACCGGTGCATACATACTGTAATAGACGTGCCAGGCGCGAAAGCTTGACAGGCGTAGCAACAGTAACCAAGGAGGGCGGGGCTTAGCGAAGGGTCAATTAACTTAATTAATTGCTAGATGTTCTCCCAGCTGAATCTTTTCAAAATGTCTTGCTTTTTCAGCCCTTTGTTGCCCCCGTGCCAACTTTTTGGAGACCTGCAGCAGGCATCAAATTTGAAAGGAGCTCATTTAATGAATAAAAGTGTAAAATTTCTCAGTTTAAAAAAATATGTTCTCTGTGTTCTATTGTGAATAAAATATTGGCTCATGTGATTTGAAAGTCTTTTAGTTTTCATTTTTAACCATTTTTAAAAAATGTCCCAATATTTACGGAATTCGGTTTGTAGGTTCATAAAAGTTAGTGGAAAGAATGCTTTTACTATGCGTATGTTTAAAGATACGGATTTACTTCCAAACTGTTGCAGGAAAAGTAGAAATATTTGGAAGGAGATAAGAACATTAGCAAAACAATATTTGAACTTGAGCAAAGAAACCCATCTGCTTTCTTTTTTAAACCTTTTTTTCTTGTTTCTGGTCATATATTCACTTACAAAAATACATTTTCTAGCCATTCTTTGTACTGCCTCATATAAAGATACACATTTGTTCCCTTTCCAGGCACAGATGGCTTTAGCAGAGCTATTAAATATGTCATTCTCTGGGAATCAACGCTTATAGTAATGTGAATAAAGTGACAGGGGTTTCCCTTTAGTTTAGTTTTGCTAAAAAAAAATGTATTCAATAAAAATTTTACAATATTGTTTATTTGAGTCTGTCTCAGAATGGCAAGTGTGTGTAAAAATTATCAACACAAATCATTAATTTGTTCTATTTAATTATGATTGTCTCTAAGCATATGTACTTAAAATGAGGTGTTCTTGCTGTTATTTCTTGCTATTATGGTGATAATATAAAATATGTAAGAAACAAATCTGTAGAAAAACAGAAAAGTTACATTAAAAAAAAGGTTTTTCAAATTACAACAAAAATTATTGGAGTACGAATTAAAATAAAATAACATTTTCCGTTTTTATTAGTTGTCATTGTAATTATTAGTGAACTTGAGTGGAATTAGTTTCAAAGTAAATCCTACAGCATTTTTTTCTTTCAGTGTAAATGTCATTTCCTCCAAAATAGCATAATGTTCAGGACTAGAGGTGACCAAATGTAATCACTTATGAATAAAGCATTTAAAAACCCATTTATGTCAACCAGTAATCTAAAATATTGAGTCTAACGCGGTTTTGACCCTGGTTACTAGCTACTGTTACTACAGTGAAACTATAACATAAAGAAAATCCCTTAAGTGATCATTTGATTTGGACATACCAAATAAATGTGATTTGATTTGGTCATACCAAAATCCATCTGTTCATTATGTTTATTTCACATTATTAGCATTATATTTGTAATACACAGTTTTGATGGGCCTTGGAAAGTCCGTGCTTACCGAGTATTATCCGCGGGTTCTTGGCTATTTCCTGTATCTGTTATGGCCACTGGATAGAAGAGTCAGACCAAGACTGTTGTGCTTCGAAACTCAGTGTTTATTTCACACATTTTACATTAACTGTGTCTCTGCCTCATTCCACCCAACTACCCCGTGCGTCTCTCCTTTTTTCCTCTCCCCACCTGTTCCTATTTACACTCCCTACTCTCGCAATATCTCGCGTACAATCTACTTTATTTAAACCTTCCCCTTTCAATTCTTACATAATACTCCCCTTCCTATAAGAAATGTCCTCATTTCTAATGAATTTGACACTACTTCCTCATAAAATAGAGTGATGACAGTGATAACAGATGGCTTTTTTTTCCAACATATACATGTGCTGGTCATATAATTAGAATATCATCAAAAAGTTGATTTATTTCACTAATTCCATTCAAAAAGTGAAACTTGTATAATGTATACATTCATTCCACACAGACTGATATATTTCAAGTGTTTATTTCTTTTAATTTTAATGATTATAACTGACAACTAATGAAAACCCCAAATTCAGTATCTCAGAAAATTAGAATATTACTTAAGACCAATACAAAGAAAGGATTTTTAGAAATCTTGGCCAACTGAAAAGTATGAACATGAAAAGTATGAGCATGTACAGCACTCAATACTTAGTTGGGGCTCCTTTTGCCTGAATTACTGCAGCAATGCGGCGTGGCATGGAGTCGATCAGTCTGTGGCACTGCTCAGGTGTTATGAGAGCTCAGGTTGCTCTGATAGCGGCCTTCAGCTCTTCTGCATTGTTGGGTCTGGCATATCGCATCTTCCTCTTCACAATACCCCATAGATTTTCTATGGGGTTAAGGTCAGGCGAGTTTGCTGGCCAATTAAGAACAGGGATACCATGGTCCTTAAACCAGGTACTGGTAGCTTTGGCACTGTGTGCAGGTGCCAAGTCCTGTTGGAAAATGAAATCTGCATCTCCATAAAGTTGGTCAGCAGCAGGAAGCATGAAGTGCTCTAAAACTTCCTGGTATACGGCTGTGCTGACCTTGGACCTCAGAAAACACAGTGGACCAACACCAGCAGATGACATGGCAACCCAAACCATCACTGACTGTGGAAACTTTACACTGGACCTCAAGCAACGTGGATTCTGTGCCTCTCCTCTCTTCCTCCAGACTCTGGGACCCTGATTTTAAAAGGAAATGCAAAATGTACTTTCATCAGAGAACATAACTTTGGACCACTCAGCAGCAGTCCAGTCCTTTTTGTCTTTAGCCCAGGCGAGACGCTTCTGACGCTGTCTGTTGTTCAAGAGTGGCTTGATACAAGGAATGCGACAGCTGAAACCCATGTCTTGCATACGTCTGTGCGTAGTGGTTCTTGAAGCGCTGACTCCAGCTGCAGTCCACTCTTTGTGAATCTCCCCCACATTTTTGAATGGGTTTTGTTTCACAATCCTCTCCAGGGTGCAGTTATCCCTATTGCTTGTACAATTTTTTCTACCACATCTTTTCCTTCCCTTCGCCTCTCTATTAATGTGCTTGGACACAGAGCTCTGTGAACAGCCAGCCTCTTTTGCGATGACCTTTTGTGTCTTGCCCTCCTTGTGCAAGGTGTCAATGGTTGTCTTTTGGACAACTGTCAAGTCAGCAGTCTTCCCCATGATTGTGTAGCATACAGAACTAGACTGAAAGACCATTTAAAGGCCTTTGCAGGTGTTTTGAGTTAATTAGCTGATTAGAGTGTGGCACCAGGTGTCTTCAATATTGAACCTTTTCACAATATTCTAATTTTCTGAGATACTGAATTTGGGGGGTTTTCATTAGTTGTCAGTATAATCATCAAAATTAAAAGAAATAAACACTTGAAATATATCAGTCTGTGTGGAATGAATGTATACATTATACAAGTTTCACTTTTTGAATGGAATTAGTGAAATAAATCAACTTTTTGATGATATTCTAATTATATGACCAGCACCTGTATAACCATGAGAACAATGAGCTCATTATACTGGTAAACAACTTACAGGTGTATATAAAACACATACCCATTACGCTATGCATACTGTATAATGACATAAACAAGTCACATCAGTACATTGCAAGTAAACAATTTAGAACACTTGGAAGTCTTTTAAATAAACCGGCAGTCGATGTAACCGTGGGCGTACATGTGGTGTGGATGGCTGTGTGACAGGGGGCGCTGAGGCCCCAGTGTGAACTCCCTCTACCGCTGAAGTCGGCGTCTGGGGCGGCTGTACCAATGATGGTGTGGGGCCAAAGTCTCTCGCATTGTCCAATGAAACATCCGGTAAATGGCCGTATTGCGCCAAAGGTCGGGTTGCTGGCGGCAAACATGACAAATGTGGCCCGGTGGAAGACCCGGGGGTCACTGGTGTAACATGGGGTGGGAGGAGACCTGACAATGTATTCAGGGTAGTTGGTTTGGCGATGAACTGAGGTGAGGGGGGTGTGTGTGATTGTGAGTGATCAGTGACGTATGGCTTCATGCGGTTATAATGAATGACTTTGGTCTTGGCGTGTGGTTTGGACGTATCACGAAACGGCAAAATCCACGGGGATAAGACTACCTGGCTGTGCTATTGAGTGTAAAACCTCATGAGGACCCACCCAGCGAGGATGCAGTTTATTATGCTTGTTGGCTGGGTCATCAATGAGTACCAAGTCGCCTGCCTTGTACGGGGTGTATCTAACATGGCGATCATAGTAATGTCATTGTTGTTCTTGTGCTTTGTCCCTGAAGGCAGTTGCCGATCGATAGGCAGAGGATAATCTGTGTCGTAGTGAGTTAGCAAACGCTGCGGGCGTACCGTTAGTTGCTGAATTGACAGAGGAGCCATCTGTAAACAGCACGTCCAAGGGAACACGGGCCTCAGTGCTGGAATGATCAATGGTGTTGTAAGCTAATGCGACATGAGGGAGGTGTTCAACCCATTCTTTACCAGACTCAAATAGGCATTTGGCTAGCTCATCTTTTAAGGTGCGGTTGAAGCGCTCCACAGCCCCGTCACATTGGGCGTGGTAGGGAGATGTGCGGAACTTTTTAATGTACATTAACTTACAGAGGTTTTTAATGAGGTCTGATTCGAATTGTCGGCCTTGATCGGAATGCAAGGCATCCGGAACTCCATGTTGCAGTATATAATGATCAAAGATGCAACCTGCCACCGAGATAGCTGTGTGATCCTTTAAAGGATACAGATTGACAAACTTAGTGTACAGGTCCATCATCACTAAGATGTAGCGGTTGCCTCTAATCGAAAGAGGTAGCGCCGTTATGTCCACGGCAATGATTTCGAATGGTCGATCTGGAGATATGGACATGAGCGGGGCCTGTGGTCGGGGCACAGGCGAACGCCGTGACTGACAGGCTGCGCATCGAGCTCAATGTTTAGAAATGTCTGTAGCCATTTAGGGCCAATAAAAGAATCGTCTAGCCCTATTCAATGTTTTAGCATGACCATAGTGGCCAACCGAAGTATCGCCGTGAACATGAGTCAGTATGTCCGGGACCAAGGACATCGGGATGACAATTTGGAGGACATCGTCAGCAAGAGGAGTGCGCGACATTCTACATAAGACATTGTCGTGAAGGGTTAAACGACTGAAGGGCATCGTAGGGCGACGCATTTCGGCGCTTCCACCGGGGGGGCTTGTGACCCGTTTCTACCCATGAGAGGACGGTGGCTAAGTCAGAGTCAGACCGTTGTTGGTCTGCTACCTTCCAGTCACTTTGAATTCGTATTAGGTTCGCTGTGACATACTTTGGAACAGGCATGACTATGAGGGAATGAACATCCTTTTTAGGTGTGTGCGCCGGGTTTGCCTGCGACTCGAACAATGGGGTTTGTGTTGCGACCGAAAATGTGGCGGACTCTTGTTTGTCTCCATTATCATGTTGAACTACCTCCACCTGCGGCCGTCGAGACATGGCATCTGCGTTCAAATGTTTGGCACCTTCGCGGTGACGGACACACCAATCATGCTCCTTACCATCCACATGTTGTGAAAGGACTGAACATACCGAATGCAAGGACGCGTCTGTGTAAAGTAGGAAAGGTATCGAGAGGTTTGGGAATGCCATAATAGGCGGCGATGTCAATGCTTCCTTCAAGATGCTAAACGATTCACTGGCCTGAGCTGACCAAGTGAACGGAACACCCTTGTGTGTTAACCGGTGTAGAGGTTCTGCCGTATGGGCAAAGTTCCTGATAAACCTTCGGTAATACGAACATAAACCTAAGAAAGCCCTAACCTGCGTGGCAGATGTTGGAATGGGCCACGTCCTAATTTTATCAATGTTGGACGGGTCAGGCTCAACTCCGGCACTGGAGAAATGCTGACCCAAAAATGTAACTGAGGCGCATGCCAGATGGCATTTAGACGGTTTGAGTTTAAGTCCGGCCGAACGAAAGCGTCTGAAGACTTCGCGCAGGTGTTTCAGATGTTGTACGAAGTCTGCGCTGTAAACGATTATATCGTCTAGATAAATCAAGCATATGCTCCAATGAAGACCACGGAGCACCAACTCCATTAAGCGCTGAAAGCTAGGCAGTGTATTAGATATACCCATAGGCATCATATGAAACTGATAAAGCCCTGCTCCTGTCGAAAATGCCTTTTTCTTCTTTGTCTGCTGGGTTAAGCGGAATTTGCCAATTCCCCGTAGTCAAATCAATCGTGCTGAACATTTGTGCTCCAGACAGACTATCGAGAGTGTCGTCGACCCTAGGAAGAGGATGTGAGTCTTTGATCGTGACAGCATTGAGTCATCTGTAGTCCACACAGAACCGGTGTGTACCATCTTTCTTTTGAACGAGCACAACCGGGGCTGACCATGGTCTTTGCGACTCCTCAATGATATCACGCTCCAACAACCTAGACACTTCTTGTTGTAGGATGTTCTGCGTCGCTGGCGATGCACGATATGGGCGCAGTTTAATTGGCGCGGCATTGCCTGTGTTAATGGAGTGTGTGAGTAAATCGGTCTTTCCGTAGTCGTTCGGGTGTGAGCTAAAAATGTCAGAGAATTCTGTTAGCAAATCCTTAAGCGACGACTTCTGGTCTGAATTCAAGCAGGTTTCTGCTAAAAACACGTCTTGAACAGTGTGTGTGTCATCAGCAGAGGTATTTACAGCTGAAACTAACGCGTATTCGTCCTGTGTTTTTCCCGTTATGGAGAAAAACTGGCCAACGGGGCATCCCACCCCCAAGGAGACTGGTTGGCTTGTTGGATTAACGACTCTTCGACTATTGGATTAAATCCCCTTCCCATTTTGAATCGTTGTTAAAGTGCGTGCAATGCCTAAGGATGCAGCCTGGGGAGACTGAGGCTCCACAATACCCACAAATGAGTCTGTGAAAGAATTTACGAATACACCGTCTCTAATAGAATCCGAAATTGTCATTTCTGACATTGGCGGCACCGTTACCTGTGCGACAGTAATCGCCGCGCTCTGTAGTGGAGTAAATGACTGTGGTGGTGAGAGAGATGTTGCCGTGTCATACAATCGTAGCTGCTTACGTGGTATATCTACCGTAACGGTGTGTTGGACCATGAAATCCCATCCGATAAGGACCGAATGGGTTGTTGTTCGTGTTATGTGAAAAGTGTGAGAAAATGTGGCATCCCCAACATGCACAAGGGCTGCTATAGAGCCCAGTATGTCTAGTGGTTGTCCTGTGACCAAGGAGGCCAACACAAATTACTTACTTATAGGTTGAGATGCCAAGGCTGGGATCGATCTACGACAGTCGTCAGCAATGAGGGATAAACCCGAACCGGTGTCGACTAAAGCATAGATTTCAGTGCCAGCCAGTGTAATTTGAATGAATGGTGTGGGTGGAGTGGATGTACACTGCATATTATCAGACCGGACCATTGAGTGACCAGCTTCTACTCATTTCCCTGACGTGGCGAAGGAGGGGCCATATCTCTTTTGACTGGAAAGAAACGGACATGACGGGTAGGGGATGTGTGAGAACGTGATGACTGTCTGTGATGCGGGGGTGGTGAAGGTGAGCTGTGGGTGCGATAACTAGAATGTCTGTAATGTGGGTTTGGGGAGGGAGAACGAGTGGCGTATGGTCTGTCTTCATAGCCGAAATGAGGTCGGCGCTCTCTCGAGGGGGAGCGGTCTGGTTCAGAGAGTGTGTAATTACGTCTGTATGAACTATGGTGATCGAAATGTGTATGATATAGGGTATGTGACTCACAACACAGGGGAGCGGGGGAATAACTGCGACGGCTCTGTTGACGGGGGGTCTTCATACGATGCGGTGCAATCATAAGTAGAGCGGTGGCGTGGCGAGGCACTGTAGTCATCATAAGGTTGTTGTCATTGTCTCTGCAGGTGCTGTGACTGGCAGCGACAGTCTTGACGATGATGGTGATGGCCGTCCCACTCAGGCTGGCGAGACCGTGGTGTTGTGTTGTAGTCAACAGCTGCGCAGGCTTATGTAGTTTCTGTCACCTTATGCTGAAGGTTAGTGATTTGTTGTGATAGTAAATCCGACAGCGTCAGTCTGACGCTGATGGGATTGGCGTAAAGTATGTAGGTCTACCCGGAGGTCAGCGATGGCTGATGCCAGATCTGCGATGGGCGTTGATATCGCTGTGGCAGATGAAGGTTGCTGGTGTACGGTCACTGGCATGATAGTCGTTGGGTTGGCCACACTGATGGCCAAATGTGCACGTTCACATTGACTGGCTATTTTTAAAGCACCGTTCAAGGTCACTGCTCCATGCTCATGTATTTTCAATTGGAGTGCAGGGTCCAAGCCAGTAACAAATCTACGAAAAATCTCACAGTTTCGAGCCGTGACATCATACTGAGGGAAAGCTTCTGTCACTAAACTGGTGAGTTCAGCTGCATAAACCTCGAGAGGCTCCTGGGGTTTGTGGGGACGAGCATTTAAATACGTTTGGAATGTGGCCAAAAATGTTGCACGTCCAAAAACAGCACTCAAACTGGTCTTAGTTAGCTCGTAGTTTGCCTTAATAGCAGGTGAAAGAGACTGCCAGTTTGCAAATGCGGATCCCGTGAGCTTAGCAGGAAGAAGTGTAGCTTTATCGGGTGGTGTGGCAGAGACAATCAAAGCCACTTCAAATCTCTGTATCCATGAGCCGAATGGTTCAGCGTTATCGCCCGAAAAAAGGAGCAGGAAGATCAATTCTGAAAGGCACATTCGAATGTAAAGCAGGAACTGCATTGTCTGGTTGTGGCAGCTCCATGATCTGATTGTCATCCACAGACATTGCGTGTGCAAGCAACGGCAGGAGGAGGAGAAAAAAAGTATATAAAAAACAATAGCACGTAGGCCAAACTTGCAAAAATACAGCTCATAAAATATTATGTCCAATATAAACGTGCCAGCAAGTTGATGTGGCTATTTTACGTTGTGCAGAGTCAAAAAGAAAATGTCCATACAGAAAACAAAAGGATAAATAGCCAACCAGCGCTACCACCAGTGTAATACTCAGTTTTGATGGGCCTTGGAAAGTCCGTGCTTACCGAGTATTATCCGCGGGTTCTTGCTATTTCCTGTATCTGTTACGGCCACTCTACGGTTCCTGTTTACGCTCCCTACTCTCGCGGTATCTCACGTACAATCCACTTTATTTAAACCTTCCCCTTTCAATTCTTACATATTTATTAAGAAAATAGCATTTGACTCACAAATTATCTTTTAAAGATATCCTTGTTTGTGTTTGGTAAATTTCAATTCAAATATTTGAACCTTCATATCCACTTCAATATTTTACTTTCATTTACTCACTTCATAAAGTAACATTTTCGTGCAGTATAAAAATGAGTGCACTATTTGAATTCCATTTTAATTCACTATAAACAGTAACTGCTCTGGTATTTGACAGAATCGTGTTTAACATGGTATTGTACTTGTAAGGACATTCTTGTCATGGTGCGCACAACAGAGAGGAACGAGGAACACAGAGATGAGGAATAAATCTAAATAAACAGTCTTTAATCCACTTCAACAGGGCAATACAAGGCAGGGCTGAGACACACAGGAACACAGGGAGTGTAAAAAGTAGACCAGATGAAAAATAACTAAACAGGTAGGAACTAAATACACAGGATTAAACTAGCTAATTAATAAAACACAGCTGAAGACTAAAAATCACACTAAACGAGGAAAGGAAAGAGGAAGGTCCAAATATGGGCATAAGAACCTAGACCATAGAACACAAGGAAATCAAAAACAAAACAGACCATATATATGACAATTCTAGTGGATTTTGAGGTGTGAAGGAGTGTCCCATGTTTGTTTATGATGTTAGCTATATTGCAAATGTCATGTACGCCTATTGTAAACATTTGGTTACACCCTGCTGCGTCAAGCAACACCTGCTCTGGTCCACTCCTCCACTCAGTGCTTTTCTACACATAAACCCAGATGACATTTAGTGTGAATGAATGAATGAATGAAGCATTTATATAGCACTTTTTGTGTATTGTTGTACACCCAAAGCGCTTTACAATCATGTGGGGGGGTCTCTCCTCAACCACCACCAGTGTGCAGCATCCACTTGGACAGTGGTGGTCAGTAACGAAGTACAACTACTTCGTTACTGTACTTAAGTACATTTTTCAAGTATCTGTACTTTACTGGAGTAGTTTTATTTTGAGTAACTTTTACTTTTACTTCACTACATTCCAAAGCATAAGATCGTACTTTTTACTTCACTACATTTCATAAAACATATCGTTACTCCTTATTATACATCACGTGCTCCGAGACGCAGAAGCGGTGTATGATTCATGAACAAACTGATTATTTTCAATGAACCTGTTCAATCGGTTCGCAAATCGCCACAAACGATTCATTCACAAACTGCAATGATCCGATTGCAGCTGTTCTTGAGTCGAAAACTCACTGATTCAAATGATCCGTTTAGAGCGAGTCTTCTTCAGTGAACTGAACTCACAAGTAAAGAACCGGGAGATCTTGTGAGCGCGCGCTACTGATGCTGTGATGTCGAATTTTAAGATTAATTGTTGTAACTGAAAATAATATTTAGGTCAAAACTGTCAGTTGTTTGTGAACTAAATCTGCTGTAAAGGGTGATCTATTTAAGCCCACTGAAATGCTTGAATGCAGACAGATCAACATCAGTGTCTCTAACGTTATGTTTTAGGTCAAAAAACAAAACATTAAAATAACACCGATTAAATAAAATAACTCATGCACGTGTAACGGATGTATACCAGTAAGGGCTGTGTGTAAACCTCACTCCCCTGACCTCAAAAAGAGGCGCTCTAGCGACTGATGCAAGAGGCTGTAGCCTTTGGCGTTCCTTGTTAGAGCGCCCGCCTCCCGCGCCGGTATCCCGGGTTCGCGACCCGCTCGGAGCAAGAACGAGTTAGGATGGTGTGTACCCGGGGGAGATACACACGTTGATATTCCCCGCTGTTGTAACGTTAGCAGTTTTTTTTAAATGCTATGCATTTAGACCTATGTGACGTCTGTTTTTATATTGTTTATCAACAGTATACATTTGTATATTGTTTAGATCAACTAGCCGAGTAGACAGATATGAATGTTTATTCATAACCATACTGAAAATAAGTAAATATTGTTAGCTGATGCTAACTGTCTAGCTAACAAGCTTGCTGGTGCTAAGTTGAGGAAATTTTTTGATATAAAGTCCAAATATCTTTATTCAGCCACCTAACGTTAGATAGATTCCATCTGAGGGAAAAGGAAAGGATGTGATGTTCAGAACATAGTAACTACAGTAATTATCAGAGTGGGAAGTGATGATGCCCTCTGGGGGCATTGGGCCAGGGGTGTTTTTACACCACAGACAAGGTTTGAGAAGAAAGAAAAATCATTATGAAAACATAATTATATTTTCCTTAAAATGTTCTTCCTAATTTCAGGCCTAATTCTCATGTCATATATAACTGACGTTCTGCAAAACAACAAGTTCTAAAACACTTTTTTCTAACTGGTGAAAATTAGATGGTGATATGTTTTCTCTCAGGTACATGGCAGTGTAAGCTTCACAGTGAACATTACTACATCACTCTCATCAGCGTAGTCCATATCAACAAAATATATATCTTGACTCTATATAGTGGTTATTTTGGGAAAAACCCAGGTATTTTGGGCAGTAGGATTATAAAAATATGTGCTAATATAAAATTAAATAAAGTAGTCTATATAAAATTGCAAAATAAATCTGTCTATCAGTACTTTTTTTACTTAAGTATATAAAAAATGGAGTACTTTTGTACTTTCACTCGAGTAAAAATGAAAAAGCAGTACTTTTACTTTTACTGGAGTAATATTTTAGTATACGTATCTGTACTTTTACTCAAGTACTTGATCTGTGTACTTTGACCACCACTGCACTTGGATGATGCGACGGCTGCCACAGGACAACGGCGCCAGTGCGCTCACCACACACCAGCTACAGGTGGAGAGGAGAGCCAATCAAGTGGATGGGGATTATTAGGAGGCCATGATTGACAAGGGCCAGTGGTGGGAATTTGGCCAGGACACCGGGGTTACACCCGTACTCTTTACGAGAAGTGCCATGGGATTTTTAATGACCACAGTGAGTCAGGACCTCGGTTTAACGTCTCATCCGAAAGACGGTGTGGCGCTGTGGAGTGTGTCTGTTGCCTCTGTGGAAACCTCTGACGGCCCATGATCCTCCTCCAGCATGCAGAAACAACCTTATTAAAGCATCTGCGCTCATGTTAGATCGATGACCGTTGATAAAGAGGAAAACCAACAACAGTGTTTCATTTCCTTCTCATTACTGCAAGCATCACTTACTGTTGCTCAAACTTAGGGTTAGTGGTTTGAACTTTAGCTTCAAGTATTAGACATTTGAGTGCATAACAGCACAGTGAATGAATGATTCATCATTGTATGTGGAAAGATGTTTGATATTACTATTGCAAAAGAAATATATACGTTTCTTAGTCAGTATTTGTGTCTTGTTCACCAGTAAACAATATCTAAAACGAAAATTGTTTTTATGCATTTTGGCCATTCATTTACACAACAATGGATTTTTGCGGGCCTGAAGTCAAGTCAAGTCACCTTTATTTATATAGCGCCTTTAACAATACAAATTGTAACAAAGCACTGCACAATATCAAAATAGGCAAATTTTGTCAATAATGTAAAATGACAGGATTTAACACTCAATTATCTGCTGAATGCATTTCATTATTGAATTTAGTAATGGCATTGTCCAGCTTAGTTCAGTTTAAATAATATCTGTGCAATCAAGTTGGTGATATTGCTGGAAATGAAGTGTCCCCAACTGAGCAAGCCAGAGGCGACAGCGGCAAGGAACCAAAACTCAGTCGGTGACAGAATGGAGAAAAAAACCTTGGGAGAAACCAGGCTCCCGAGAAAATTAATACTTTTGAAAATGGGTTTCAAACAACAAAAAACAAATTAACGAACAAAAAAATTGTGAAAGTAAAGTCCATGCAAACGTATGTGTTCAGTCTATAGGTCTGTGCGCAGGGGTGTAATAAAGTGGCATCGGCCACTACTCGCATGGCATGAATAATGCAGCTTTTTTAGCTGTTTTAGTGTGAACGGGGTAGTGTATAAACGTATCCTTAGTTAAGAAGCAAAATTACAAGATATTTTATCAAAAGTATTTAGCTAAATATTTATGAAAATGAAGTACGTTTTGCTGAAAAAAAGAAAAATATCTGCCAGTGGGCTAAAAATAATAGCCCAATATCATAAAAATTCTATTTTATTAGTATATTTTAAGTAGCCGAACTTATCTACTTGTAATAGCACACTGATGAAGTCAATAAGTAAATTAGTCTCAGAATTGGCAGTCCTTTGTTGTTGTGTCGGACATATAAAATGGTTTTGGCCAGATGCTTTTCTGACTGCCCTGAATGTGAATGAATGATGGCCTAACAAAATACTTATTTTACACCTTTTACATCTGATACTTACACATTAGGAAACGAAGACTCAGGAGGGTGATTTCTTTCTTTCTTTCTTTCTTTTGTCATTCATATATCTCTGGAATACTTAAGATGTAGTAACATGTTTTGTGATACAAACTGTTCAGATCAGATATCTTGCTGAAAACCTCAGAGTGGCAACGGCTCCACAAAAAACTGCACAAGCTTTGACGACACATGTTTCTCTTATCTTTGGTTCTTCTTCTGCTTTTTTGCAATAGTACTTCCACCACATTACTGTACCTCAACCGCGACTGGGTGGGCCAAGTTTCTGAAAAACCAATAGAGGTCATGAAAACATGCTTCAGGGTCTGACATCAGAAATGCAAAGATTTCTAAATCAGCCATTTTAATAAATAGTCTTTCTGGGCAGAAGACCTGAAGGTTACAGTATGTTTTCATAGTAGAAATAACTTTCATCTTAAAAGATTAAGAAAACTTCAATTCTATTACCTCTTTATATGATAGAGCAGTGTCTGAGCAGAAAAATATTTCTCTGGGAGCCCTAATGACAGATTCTACCAGCTGTCTGTGGGTTTACCCTACTTTCCTATTGCCCTGCATGTATGAGTAATAATCTCTGCATAAACTAAATGCAAACCTGTTAACTCTAATGACAGTAATCCAACAGACAAAGGGATCACCTTCTTAGACTCCACCCAGTCTGTATGAAATGCTGAACAACAGAGTTACACGCACAACAATGAGAAAACACTCAAAGCAGGCCTGAGACACAAAATATTTGTCTTCTCACAGCACCACACCTCTCTCAAAAGCTCATCTTACCTTCATTTCTTTTTATATTCTCAGCATTTATTCTCAGCATTTTTTTTTAGATACAGTATGTGGCTAACCTTTTTATGTTGTGTGTGATGAGAACAGATAATTTTTTTAGGAAAAGGAAACTGCTGAAATTGGAGTCCCCCGGGTTCAATGTTTGGACCTTTCATGTTCATACATACTAGGCCAAATGATGAAAAACACCAAATGACTACGCAAATGGCACCCAAATCTAATTATCTAGTTGTGTCATCAAGCATTTACAGGCCTTCTTTCACCTGGTATGAAGTGCCATCCACTACACAACACTGATGAGATAAACAGCTGGATATGGAACTTTCGTTTTTTATTTAGAATTTATGTCCATTTAATTATATTATTTTGTTTGGCTATTTGTCACAATCTGGGTTTAAAGTTGGATACATTTTTTTTTTCTAATTCATTTTTTTTTTTTTTTTTTTTTACACCCCACAGAGGACAAATGGTTTGAAGAATGGTTGGCTTTAAAAAAAATATTACATTTTTATTTCTCTACAATATATTATGCTTCTGTAGAGAGCTTTATACACCATTGTGTACACAGGTAAACCTCAAATGTACAGAAATACTCAAAATAAAATTTGTTTTTCTTTCTTAAATCTTTTGAACCTCCTGGCACACATTGGATACTCTGCTAAACTGATTGAGTTACATTATGCTGAATGTCGACATACAGTAAATACACATTGTGTTTATGTCATATGCCATTGTCTTGTTGTGTTTGAATGGTCCAGACTTTCATTATCAATTCTATATACCTAATGGGTCAGTAAATGTTTTTGATTTGTTTTGAAATAAATGAATAATTTTATTCAGCAAGGATGCATTACTTTCACCAAAAGTGACAGTAAAGACTTCAAATAACTTTCATCATTATTTCATAGTATTCATCAAAGAATCATAATCTCGGTTTCCACAAAAATATAAAGCGGCACAACTGTTTTAGGTAGCACTTTAGTTTAAAAACAAGTTTTCACTATTAACTCGTTGCTTATTAGCATGCATATTACTATAATATTGGCTGTTTATTAGTACTTATAAAGCACATATTAATGTCTTATTCTGCAGGAGCATATTCTACATTCTTAATCCAACCCCATACCTAAACAATTACCATACTCACTATTAATAAGCAGTAATTAGGAGTTTATTAAAACAAACGTTAAGTTAATGATGAGAACTGGACCTTAGAATAAAGTGTAACCCTGTTTTCAACATTGTTAATTTAATCAGAAATGTTTATTGAGCAGCAAATCAGCATATTATAATGATTTCTGAAGATCATTTGACACTGATGACTGGAGTAATGATGCTGAAAATACAGCACCGCATCACAGAAATAAATGACATTTTACAGTATATTCACATAGTTATTTAAAATTATAATAATATTTCACAATATTAGTTTATAATGTATTTGTTGATCAAATAAATGCAGCAGAAGAGACTCTTTTCAAACTTTAAAAATCTCACAGACTCTATAAATTGTACATATCGGTGTATTTGTATATTCTGTATTTATATGTGTATTTTACTGTAAAGCTGTGCTTTAAGAAGTGAGTTTGTTTTGACGAGGCTGATGGTGAATTGGTGTGGCGTCAGCAGTCGGCAGCGGGTGGAGAGTTGGATGTGGAGGTAATTCCTCGGCAGGAACACTGGGACGAGGGCTTTGCTCTGGGAAACAGTCACTTTCCTTCAGTGTTTCTCCAATTTCATAAATCTCTTCATCTGGAAAAAATGCCTCACAGGAAACGAAAGGAAAAAAAGGTCCCATGGAATAGCCGGTGGCTCTGGTCCACGGTTGGAAAACACATTAGGCGACGAAGGAAACGTTTTTGAATACTCTGACAGTACTCACTATACTATACCTACCAGTCAAGAACAGAGAAATAACTCACATCACTCCAAGACTGCCAATATTTCTACTGGACTCTGATTTAAAAAATAAACTCAACAAATGGCTCATGATTTCATGTGTTCTCTCCTGAGGCTGCTCGGGATCATAAAGAAGATCAGAATTCTGCAGCTCTGATTCAAAACTCAGCTCCGAGCTCTTTGATGTGAAGACTGATCCAAATGATGAAGATAAGGCATTCTGGACTAATTTAAAAGGGAGAATTGCACGTGTCCTCCTCGCACGAGTTCATCCCTGAATGCCTTGCAAAAAACTAACTGAAAAAAAATAGGAAAAAATTATCTTGGATAGAAGAGGGAGTCTTCAGATTTACTAAACTAAAACCATTAAAAATCATTACTTGAAAGAAAATACATGTCAACTGAAATTCAACAATTTAAAATAAAAAATACATGTATTTTATTTCTGGTAACTGGCAACATATCTTTTTTATTTAGTTGAAATTGATGCACTAAAATTGCTATCAAAACTTAAATAAAAATCAATAAAGTGATTTATAGATAGATAGATAGATAGATAGATAGATAGATAGAATATTTACTATTCAATATTTATTTATAATATAATATTTACATAATATTTCAACGAGTTTGTGGTGCACCAGACAGAGTAGGCCTATCCCCACTGGATCATCATTCTTTCACCCTCAGCGGGAAGGATTGATTTACCACCCGGTCTCTTTTAAAGGGGTGATCGGATGCAAAATTTACTTTTCAAGTTGTTTGAACGTGTTTTGGAAGTGTGTGTACACATAGGGAAAACTCCTTTTTCTCTGATACTGAAGACTTTTTTTAATAATGCAGTGTAACTGCACAGCTATTGGTTTGTGCAGTGCGCTGAAAATGAACCAATGGCTCGGCAGCGGAGCCATTTATATAGCCAGATGGACGGGGCATCTGGCTATATAAAGCGGGCATTTGCCAAGGCTCCTCAGATTTCTTCTCCTTCAGCGATGACTTCAAGATCTTCAGTTGAAGATCTCACAGTTGAACGAGCCATCGCAGCGGATCCAGACCTCTCTCTGCTCGGCCGACTCGCCGCTTGAGTGAGCTTACGCCGGCTGTACCCCCGCGTACCTTACTCTCCCCCCACAGAGAGTTTTCACCTGTTCTCTTCACCCACCCGGACCAGCATCCCTCTGCGGCTGCGAGCGATCTGGTCTCATTCGGTGGAAGCAATGACGGCGAGATGGAAGACAGCCTGTCCTTGGCAGCTTCAGATGCGGAGGAGTGGTCGGGCTCGTACCACGTTCCCTGCCCCATTGCATTCTGCGCAGCGCATCCAGCCAAGGCATGGACACCGATCTTTTCCCCGTCCTATCTAATGCTGTGGAGGAGCTAGGTTTGGAATGGTCTCCCCCAGAGGAACCGTGCCGTAGCCACCTGGATGAATGGTTCTTGCCAGGGAACCACCAGGCCCCTTGTCAACGAGCTTCGCCATTCTTCCCAGAGGTCTACGACGAGATCACCAAATCTTGGCGTGCCCCCTACTCGTCCCGCCTACGTGTCTCTTCTTCCTCCACCCTCACTTCGGTCAACGGCATGGAAGAAAAAGGATACGACAGCCTGCCTCCCCTGGATGAGTCAGTGGCCGCGCATCTCTGCCCGGCATTGGCTGGAAGACAAAAGCCGCCCACCCGTCCAAACCGTGTAGGATGACTTCAGCTCTCGCTGGACAAGCCTATTCATCGGCTGGACAAGCGTCTAACCCGAGCCCGAACCAGACCCGTAACCTTTCAAAGAGCTGCACAGTACGACTGACCTGGCCCTGCACGGCACCAAGATGACAGCTCAGGTGATCGGCAGATCCAAGGCCAGTTTAGGGGTGCTCGGGCGCCATCTGTGATTGAACCTGACGGAGATGAAGGTTGCAGATAAGGTCCCCTTCCTCAACTCCCTGGTCTCCCCCTCCGGCCTGTTTGGTGCTGCTGTAGAGGGCTTCGCTGAACGCTTCACAGCCACACAGAAGTCGTCCCAGGCAATGCGACACTTCCTGCCTAAGCGCTCCAGCTCTGCAGCTGCGGTTCCCTGATATACGGAACGAGTACTGCGTACTTTGCCGTGCTATGTGGCTGCACAACTCAGTCGTCGCTTCAGTCAAAGTAACCTAAGGAGCCTTGGCGAATGCCCGCATTATATAGCCAGATGCCCTGCCCATTCTGGCGGGCTTTGCAGCCATAGGCTGTGCATCTCCACTGCCGAGCCATTGGTTCATTTTCAGCACACTGCACAAACCAATGGCGTGCAGTTACACTGCGTTAATAAAAAAAAGGCTTCAGTATCGGAGAAAAAGGAGTTTCACCTAGCGTCTTAAATAAGACACAGTACTCGTTCCTTATCTCAGGGAACCGAGGTTACGTTAGTAACCTAGTACGTTTTTTATGAATCTTTGCAAATTGCCTTTCCTAATATGTGCTAGTTAGCCAGTTTCACGGCTGAAATAAATGGTGCTGCTCGTCACCCCACGGAAGAGAGGGGCGGGGTCAGCAGAGCTCATTAGCATTTAAAGCAACATGGACTAGAATGGCTTGCTAAAAACAGAGCTGAT
The DNA here is from genome assembly GCA_003573665.1 of Oxygymnocypris stewartii. Lineage (NCBI taxonomy): Eukaryota > Metazoa > Chordata > Actinopteri > Cypriniformes > Cyprinidae > Oxygymnocypris > Oxygymnocypris stewartii. Next base: position 160,571 of record QVTF01000004.1, read on the forward strand.
TTTGACAGGTTTGAAAGGGTGTTTTTTACACTACCATTGAGTAATGTTAACCAAAGTATGTTATAGACTTCTAATTAAGACCCTAAACAATCATATCAACTTGTGCAAAATGGGTATCCGATGACCCCTTTAAAACCTTTCCCAAGCCCTGAGGAGGAAATCTGATTATTTAGGAGTGAATCCTGTTCTGTGTGCATTCAATCCACTCAAGATGTTTGGGGGAATAAATAAATAAATAAGGTAAAATTACATAAATAAATTAATTTAATTAAAAGTGGAAGAAAAATAAATAAATAAATGAATATGTGAATAAAGTAAGTGAATGATTGAAAGGGGAGACCTAGAAAAAGAACAAATGTATGGATCGCAGATATACACAAACATATTATTATAGTGGTAGAAATTACATACACTCACCGGCCACTTTATTAGGTACACCTGTTCAATTGCTTGGTAACACAAATTACTAATCAGCCAATCACATGGCAGCAACTCAATGCCTTTAGGCATCTAGATGTGGTGAAGATGACTTGCTGAAGTTGAAACCGAGCATCAGAATGGGGAAGAAATGGGATTTAAGTGACTTTGAACATGGAATGGTTTTTGGTGCCAGACGAGCTGGTCTGAGTATTTCAAAAACTGCTGATCTACTGGGATTACAGAGAAAATATCCTGTTATGCAAGCGAAAATGCCTTGTTGATGTCAGAGGTCAGAGGAGAATGGGCAGACTGGTTAGAGATGATAGAAAGACAACAGTAACTCAAATAAACACTCGTTACAACCAAGGTATGTAGAATACCATCTCTGAACACACAACACGTCCAACCCTGAAGCAGATGGGCTCCAGCAGCAGAAGACCACACCGGGTGCCGCTCCTGTCAGATAAGAACAGGACACGGAGGATACAATTCACACAAACTCACCAAAACTGGACAATAAAAGAAAAACTTTGCCTGCTCTGATGAGCCTGATTTCTGCTGCAACATTCAGATGGTAGGGTCAGATGCTGCCTTGTCTCAAATGTTCAGGCTGGTGGTGGTGGTGTAATGGTGTGGGGAAGGTGTGCCAAGATATTTTCTTGGCACACTTTGGGCCCCTTAGTACCAATTGAGCATCGTTTAAACGCCACAGCCTACCTGAGTATTGTTGCTGACCATGTCCATCCCTTTATGACTACAGTGTACTCATCTTCTGATGGCAACTTCCAGCAAGATAATGCAACATGTCACAAAGCTCAAATCATCTCAGACTGGTTTCTTGAACATGAAAATAAGTTCACTTTACTCAAATGGCCTCCACAGTTCTCATCATGAATGTGCAGCCGACAAATCTGCAGCAACTGCGTGATGCTATTATGTCAATATGGACCAAAATCTCTGAGGAATGTTTCCAACACTTTGTTGAATCTATGTCACGAAGAATTAAGGCAGTTCTGAGGGCAAAAGTGGGTCTAACCCGGTACTAGCAATATGTACCTGATAAAGTGGCCAGTGAGTGTATATATACTCAAGCATGCTTTGAATATCCATCCATCGGCCTACACATTTATTCCCCCTTGTTTACCCTCTCTATCTATATGTTTGTAAAGTTGTTGTTGGGAGAGTGCGTGGGTCCGGTGCCAGGTTTCTGATGTATATTGAAATAAGTCAGAAATTCCAGATGTCCGTAAAATAAATGTTATTTTTTTCTAATTAATTATATTCTTTAAGAAGGTTAGTCCAGTGGTTGGTACCTATATAAAAAAAAATATTTCCAGTTTAATACAATATTTTTTTTGGCGATAGTTAGAGAGATGAGTAGTCGATTTATATATTTAGTCGGAAGATTATCAAATCATGTGGTATTACCTAGTAAACAAAGTGGTGGAGACTGGATCCTACAGCCCGTAATGATAGAAAGTTTATCGGTCACTGATATTCAAAATTAATAAACAGGTTGGCAGGTCCATGTGGCATGCAAAAAGTCATCGGTGCTACCCAGTGTGCATTGTGAGCAAATATCTGTCGCTTAGACCCCTTTTACATTTTTTCCTTTGAGCGATGTGAGTCCTGTGAATTATCTTGTACTGTATTAGTTGTAGGTTTGTATTGTTGGTCATAGAAGAGGTATTACTACAGATTTATTTCCAGAAGTCGGTGTTCGGGAAGAGAACCAAGTCATTTTCCAATTTAGCCATTGGTAAAATTATTGTTGGATTGGTATTTGATATGTTTATGAAGTTGGGATATCATTTTTTTTTCTAAATTGGTGATTTTCGATATCTCTTCAATCAATTGAGAGGGATGCAGTGGGTTATTTGTTATATTAATCTTGGATTTGATTATGGATTTTATTTGTTTTTACTGGAGATACTGTTCTCCCCCAAGACCGTACTTCTGGACCAGTGTGTTAAATTATATAAGTTGGTTATTTTGGAATATACTGAACAAAATTATAAACGCAACACTTTTGTTTTTGCCCCCATTTTTCAGGAGCTGAACTCAAAGATCTAAGACTTTTTCTATGTACACCAAAGGCCTATTTCTCTCAAATATTGTTCACAAATCTGTCTAAATCTTTAGGCTGGCCTTTTATTGTGGCCAGCCTATGGCACACCTGTGCAGTAATCATGCTGTCTAATCAGCATCTTGATCTGCCACACCTGTGAGGTGGATGGAGTATCTCTGCAAAGGAGAAGTGTTCGCTTACACAGATTTAGACAGATTTGTGAAAAATATTTGTGAGAAATAGACCTTTAGATCTTTGAGTTCAACTCCTGAAAAATGGGGACAAAAACAAAAGTGTTGCTTTGTTGCCATGATTGAAATACAAAGCTTATTATACAGCTGAAAGTCATGGTTGAGACATACTGGGGTGTATCTACATGGTGATAGTGATGAATTGTTAATTTTATTCACTTTCCACCAAGCTGTCAGAGTTGTCATAATTGTAGTGTGCTTGAAGTAACTCATTTTCTTGATTGAAGTTGGTAGGAAGGGAAGATCTGCGACTGAGGTATTTTTACATTGATTTTGTTCCAGTTCTATCCATGAGTTACTACAGTTAAATACTACTAAATATTGTAATTGAGTTGCTAAAAAGTAAAATTGAAAGTTTGGGGCTTCTAAACCACCCTGTAGTTTTGACATTTGTAATTTTGTCAATGATATTTTTGATGTTTTCTTTTTCCAGTAAAAGTGAGAAGTTAATGAATCGAGTGATTTAAACCATTTTAATGTAGGTGTTATTGTAAGCATTGAGAACAAATTATGAATTTGTGGTAAAGTTTTCATTTTGACTGTAGCAATGCGACCCATGAGTGATAGTGGAAGGTTTATCCAGAGTTGGATATCATCTTCAATCTTTTTTAAAGTGGATTGTAATTGAGATTAAACAATTTTGACAGTTTGGGTGAAATGTTGATACCCAGATATGTGATGTTACCAGTGTGAAGTGTTATGAGTATTATGAGTTGTAAAATCCCAAGCATCTTCAGAAAGTGGTAGTATAGTTGATTTATTTCAGTTTATTGTGCAGTCTGACATTTTTGTGTAAATATTAATCATTTTGAAGATTTCTTATTGTGATTAATGGGGATCCTGTAAATGTAATAGTAATTGTTTTGTCGTATTGCTATTGCAAGTGGTTTTATAAAAATGGCAAATAATGACGGTGAAAGTGGGCATCCTTGTCTGGTCCCCCGGTGAAACTTTGTGATGTTTGGTGATGTGACCCCATTTATGGTCACTGAAGCCCAAGGTGAGGTGTATAATATTTGTATCTAATTGATGAACGGCACTCCAAAACCAAATCTGCATAGGGTGTTGAATAAAAATGCCCAGTTTACTTTATCAATGACAATAACAGTTTTGGTTTGATTGTGTCAGGCAGGATTAATTTAATTAAATAATCTATTGGTATTTCTGTTTTTAATAAATCCTGTTTGATCTTGGTGGATTAACTTGACCGTTTCTATTCTAGTAGCTAGTGATTTGGTGACATTCTTAAATCTGTATTTATTAATGAGAGAGGGTGGTAACTGGTGGGGTAAATTGGGACTTTGTTTGGTTTTAGTAGAAGCGTTCATATGTGTCAGAATTGTAGATGTAGTTTTTATTTTAATTACTACACTGCAAAAACAAAGTTGAGCAAACTTACAATTTTAAGGCAACCAGCTTCAGCAGATTTGTGAGATCTCTCAACTTTTGTTTTTTGTTGCATAAACTTAAAACAAGAAGTTGAGAACACTCAAAAATCGGCCGAAGCTAGTTGCCTTAAAATTGTAAGTTGCTCAACTTTTTTTTACAGTGTATAAAGCATTACGTAAAATGCCAAATGACACATCAACTGGACCTGATGGACTCCCAGCTGAATTTTATAAAAACTTTTGGCAAATTGTTATTTCACAGACTACACACACAAAAAAAAAACTTGAGCAAACTTAAACGTTTAGGGCAACCAGCTTCGGCAGATTTTTGAGTTTTTTTTTTTTTTTTTTTTACTCAACTTTTTTATTTTACAGTGTAGATCAGTGTTGGGGAAAGTTACTTTTAAAAGAAATGCATTACAATATTGCGTTAATCCCTAAAACAGTAACTAATTATGTTACTTAGTTACTTTTTATGGAAAGTTACATTACTTTTGTGTTACTTTTGCGTTACTTTTTAAATATGAGCAGGGCTTGATTGTTTGTTTTTAATACAATAAGTTATATTTATAGCAAATATAGAAGACCTTTCATACCAAAAAGTGTAATGAATAAACCTCAGACTGAAGGACGAGTAAATCACGTCTGTACAGAAGAACACAGGAGAAGTTCAACACTCTTCAGCAATAAAACACAACAACAATGAAGCTCAATTGTTAGTTTATCTAAAGTAATTTTTATTATTAGTATGATTGAACTGATCATCAAAGGTCAGCAGCAAACACATCGGTTAATAAAATGAGATTAGATATATTTGTGTTGTTTAACATATTTAATTATTGCAGGTTTGCATCATATTCTGAGTTTGTATTTCTCTGTTTTAATTAATTTTGATGAATACTGAATCTGTTTTTTGCGAGTGAGATGAATTAATACACATTCATATTTAATCTAGATTAGATCTACAGTAAGATCATGTTCACACAGCGCACTGTCAGTCAATTAATGGAAAAAAAGTAACTCAGATATTTTCTAATAAATAAAAAAGTAATGCGTTACTTTACTCGTTACTTGAAAAAAGTACTATTATTACGTAACTCGCGTTACTTGTAATGCGTTACCCCCCCGACACTGGTGTAGAGTTCATCAAGAGTAAGTGCATGTCTAGAGCATCTGCCTGTTCTTTTGGTATTGTTGGTAGTTTTAATTGTTTTAACAAATGACCATTTCTGTTTCATCTGGGTTATGCTCGGAAGAATATCACTTTTGGTAGAAGATAATACTTTATTCATTTCTTGGGGGTACTGACCTATTTCACCTGCTTGATTTAGTATGGATGGAATAATTGTTTTTTGTTTTTTTACATTGCTTCATATTTAATATATCGTATCGTTGTCTATGCATTGATATGCGTATCATATCGTGCGTATAGTAATCCGCAGTTATGTAGATGCACTTCCCTAATGTATAAGCATTTCTACTTTATACAGCACTTTGCTGTTAGCTTAGCAACATGCTAATGTTAAATTAGTAGAATCAGTAGTGCATTCCACATTGCATACTTATCCCATATTCAATGGTGTTTTGTAGAATAGTGTTCCAAAGAGAAAACGACCAAATTAAATACCAGGATGATGCACGTGAACAACCTAACAATTAAATTAACTCGGACACTTCATGCAGTCAACTGTTGCAGCTTTAATTATGTTGCAGAGGGGGAGGGGCTATCAGACTCCGATTGTGAATGACAAAATAACCCTATGCAGTGCACAGTTGAGTACATAAGTACATAATGTACAGTGCATCATTTGGAACTCAACTTGAGTCACATGTTTGCGTCCGAGTCAGTGATGTATGACTGACCATTAAGGGTTTCTGTACATAAGACGTGACCATCTGTAATTTATGAGATTTCATGATGGTTAGAATGCTGTCTTAGAAGGTAGGTGCCTATGTAGGGGGGGGGGAACAGAGATAGTGTTTCCATTGAAACACATCAACACTAAGTTCAAAGTCCACTGGCCTGTACATAACACAAGAGCTGTGACGTCACATTTGACAAAATCATTGCTCATCACCACGCATCAAGCAGAAATACACAGCGATAGCGGCTCTATTCTCTAAAGGTTGACCCGTCTAAAGGTGTGGTTGCCCCGGGTGACTGCTGATGTCATGTCCATGTCCAGCAGACTGTGGCTTTCCACAAATGTCATCTCACACACACACATATATGTTTATTGCTCACTGAGTGCAGCGGCTGTCGAAGCCTGAGCTCCTGTAAAACCAGAGGAAGTCACTGAAGCGGTTCACCCCAAATGACCTTTTCGACTGACTTATTTGCGCTTTGTCTTCAAAATGTATAATTCAGCCATAAGATGTTCTTCTTGCTGGCTTTCTTCATTATGGTTGTTTTATTCTGCCCATGACGTTTAAATGCTGAAAAGTATCCAGTAGCAATATATTATACATCATTTTAAGATTCTTGGTAAAAATCTGGTGGTGGAATTTAATACAAAATTAAGATTGTCTCTATTGGTGCATGTATTAAATAAATCAGCCTCTAAAATTATATTGCTTTTTAGCTGATATCATAAAAAATATTTCCCTAGGTATTTTTTGTATATTTATTTAAGTCCCTGTTTCATTCTGCTCCACCTATAAAATTATATTTCCTTATCATTAATGTTTTCACTCACTTTATTTTATTTCATACAGTAGTTACACCAAATAGTTACATCAGCTTTTCTGTGAAATCTTATTCTGTCATAAATTCAAATTCAGAGTGGATATACATTATAAATATGTTTTTAAATGTTAAATTACTTTATCATATTTCTCTTTATTATATCTCTTTTCTCACTAGATGCTGAAAGTGGTGCAGAAATCGCATGAAAAAAGATAACAACTACACGATAAAGTACCGTTGTAAAGGTCGTTTTGGCTGATCTGTGGAACGAAACGTCCTCTTTTTGGTTCATGCAAATCCTACACGTTTATCCAGCAGATAAAGCTTTCTTGGCTCTTTAATTGAACTCAAATATATGCTGCAATCTCGGTTCAAAAGCAGAGAGGTGTTCACATTTTATGACATAATTAATCAAACAGTTAGATTTGCATATTAATTAAACAAAACCTGAATGCATGAACATAATGAAAACGTCTTGAGAGAATGTATAATATACCGTTAAATGCAACATAAAGGACATTCTGCATTCAGCACATTTTGTATTTTTTATTGAGTAAAACGTGTCAAATCGTCAATCAATTGAAGACAAAAACTCTGCACAAAATAAGCAGTTAAAAAATGACATTTAGCAGCTTGAAAAAGAATTCAAAGCAGAATGACGATTAAATTCACTGATACAATAAGAAAAACAAGCATAATGTGTGTTTGTCCCAAAAAAATGTGTTGCTGTTGTTTTTTACAAGACATCTGAACACTAAGCATTTGGCATCCTTCTAAAATGCCAAGAAAGTAAGTAAAACTTCACAGAGCGAGTCAAACATCCCGCTGCCAGCAAAATCCACAGGTTACTGTCAAAATGTTAAGACAAACTGAGGGCGAGTGAGTACCACAGACATGTAAAATACTTAAAGAGGTGAGACGTCATGATCAGCACAGAATCAGTCTGTAAAAACACTGCAGATCACACTCATTCAAATCAAACGTTAATGCATTCTGCTGGATGTCAATCACTGCAACAGCGGTCTTAATTTCTTTAGAAATGCATCCATTGATGTTTTTAAAAAGGCCATATCATGAAGAGTCACATTTTGCTTCATCTTTTGGATGTACTATATTAGGGGTTTCTTTATCTGGCATTCACAAGAAGCTAATAATTAATAAAAAAATATTTCTACATCAAATTAAAAAATATTATCGCAGCTCCTGGTAAGTCATATAAGCAGGAGTGCAGGAATAAAGTAAGCAGTCCAACAAAAAATAGAGGAATCCTGAATCAGTTTTTAAAAAGGTTGCAGGACTGAAACGGTGTATTGAAATATGACTCGCTGCTATAGCAGTCATCAATTTTTGTACAAATAAAAATAATTCAAACAAAGCACTTAAAAAGAGCTTGTCATGTGACAATTAACCAACATCAGAAAACACTGAACATACAATGGTGTTGTTATTTTTGTTGTAATTATTAAAATATTAATTTAAAATCTCAGGAATGTACATCAAGTAAATATTCTAGTTCAAAGGGATTCGGCCGATAAATACATTTGGGAATATACATACTTTTATTTGATTTTATCAATCAAAACTTGCTTCCTAGTCCAAAAATAATATTTATTCAGACTAAAACAGACAGATGAATACATGTGAATGGAAACTCACAAAGAGTATGCAATTACAAAAATCAGACAGTTAAATGAACACTGGACCTGACAGCAAACCCAAATCTTGTGCATGAGCCAAACAAAGCACATGTGGTATTATAAGCATCTAAAGATCAGAAAAACAGTTAAAATCAGAAGCTAAAATATTACGAGTGGACCTCAATGAAAACGTGATATGACCCTTTTAAAACTCTCATTCAGAAAAATAATCTGAATTCCATGTCATGCATTGCAAACGCAAGCTTATTTCTGCTTAATCTTTATAATGCCAAATTGTCTACAATTGAGCACACTTCAGTTGCATGCTGTGGTATGAGGAATATTGGAAACTCGACTGCAAAGTTTGCATTCCAGTGAAGCAAACTGATCTGTGCTTCTCAGTCCTATTAAATCCTCGAGTCTGTTCAGACAAATTGCCCATAGCAATAAAAGAAGCTGTATTGATTAAAAGACATTTCTTGAAGGAGATAAACCCCTTCACCAGCTGCACCCATATCTCCAGCCCTCCCTCCCTCCCTCGCTCTCGTCTGCGTCTCGCTTTCCTCTTCCCTCTCCTCTCAAGTTTCTTTGTCAAGTCTAAACATATGTGCCATGGCCCCGCCTGCTTGCTTCCGCAGCGCTATTAATCAAGAACAGGTTAACATTCTGTTAACAGCGGGTGAGTGCGGGGTCAGGTTCAGCCGGCGGAGCAGCTGTGATAGGAGAACAGGAACACAGAGGGTTTGACTTCAGCAGGAGCTGTCGAATTCCCTGCTCGGATGTTACAGCAAACAGCGTCCCGCTATCAGAAGGGGGATCTTTCATCTAGAAAGTCCGGAAACAAACTTCACTCTCGCCAACGAAACAAGTGTTTTCTTTGTTTCCGGGCCGCATGTGCTTTCAACTCTCACTATGGTTTGCTGTAAAGCCGGTGTCAAAGCAGATGTCGACTAAACTAAAAGATGGTATCTCTAAGCTGCCCAGACACAATAAATTAAGAGGTCAATGAACCTTTAATTATTCAATTAGACAGAGACTGAACTGCCAACAAATATGACATTTACACTTGTTTTGTAAATCAGGAGACATCATATACATTCACAAGCTTTTAGTCTCATTGTCGTGTTTTGTGATTTTGAGGTTGCTTTGCTCACTTCAGCATACTGCATTGACGGTAGGCACTTTGAATGCATTCACATGTACAAATATAGACAGCACTATCATATCATTTGATAGTCTGGGTAGTATAAAAATACAATCTTAAAATCTTTGGTTTGTACAAACTGTAATTGTTGGTTTTTGACTTCTTCCCCTCGTTCAGAGAATCTTAGTAAACGGTTCTTATCAATACATCGGTTTCCATTTGGACTAAAGGGTGCAACTGCAGCTTTCCAAAACCTCACACTTATGTTCTCATGCATCTAACGATTGGGACTCAACGTGTCAACCAGTCAGAAATGCACTTGAGAGCTGTTAGCAAGTGTAAAACCTCAAGATCGGCTGAAAATTAGGCAAGGCATAGCAGAAGTTGCCTTACAAACTCATTTGAGATAACAGACAAACCCCATTAATTTCACTCAAGCATGGATGCACATTGGGGAAGTGGACGGTAACACTCAGGGTCAATTGCAAAACAAATTCAAAGACGCAATGATTCAGCTCAACCTTTTGGCATTCAGTTGCATGGCAGCCATGTGGAGTAGGTTTGCTGATGGCAGGTAAAGATTGGCTGGACTTGAGCAATGTAATAATTGCTAAAGTTACCGTCTGCTACATAAGGGGCAGGCTGGTAATAGCAAGTGACGTTGGCCACGTTGGGTATGACGTTCTGCTCGGCCAACACTTGCACCGCCAGCATGGCGATCAGCCCAAGGGCCTGGCGCCGCTCGTGTCCCATCAGACACACCGTGCTCTCGTTCACTACCCCATGCAGCGTCATCAGATAATCGTACTTGCGGTCCTCCAAGCCCACAAAGTGGTTTTGGAGGTAAGACTCCAGCTTGCGCTGCTGTTCGCTGATGTCCGAGAAGTCGATGAAGAAGCGGGAGCACATGTAGCGCTGGAGAGACTTCATCTCCGACTCGGAGGCGGCTCGGAAATCCCTGACCAGAAGATGGCAGTACTTCAGGAGGCCGCCTCCTCGGATCTCCTCGGGGTTCCTCGTGCAGATCACCTTGTTGCGCAAGTGGTCCAGCGCTGTGGCGAAGTCTCCATACACGCTCTCGCCGATGATGGTGGGGTGAAACGTTTTGGCCATGGGGTTTTCCGAGCACTCATAGAAAAGCAGCAGAGAGTCGAGCTTAATCTGGAAAGAATCGACGCTAAACTCAAACTGCCGACGCAAGGAGTCCACGAACTTGAGCTCCACGTTTTTGCCCCGGTTGTTGGAGAGAGAGATGAGACTCCAGCGGTCCGAATCATTGCACACTTTTACCATCTTCTGCACATATGCTTCCTGCAAAATAACACAAGGAATTGTTTCAGGATTTCATGCATTAAGATACATTCAAACGCACATCCGTTCGCCATATCAGTTCTCCATCATTACCCGTCGCAGGAGATCTAAGAGGCTGAGAACGCTCGATCAGCTTTAAACTGCTTTAGCGCAATCCTCTTACTGACAGAAAACCAACATTTCACCAGCCTATCAGTAAACTACTCTAATTGCATTTATACTGAGTATCTTACACACCACTTTCTTATGAATTATTGTTAAAGATTCAGTTTGAGGTTATTCAAATGTCTACTGATAAATAATAAATTACAGCCCCCTTAAAGCTAAAGTAAACTCACTGTTTACTGTACTGTTTGCAGGAATACAAACCATTAGTTGTGAAATAAGCGTGACATTTTACAATTAGAAACAGCCTTAAAGATGCAAATTATTTTTTCTATTAAGATGGAAAAAAAATTGCATAAATATAAAATGAGTATGACTATTATTATTTATAATGCATGCTAGTGTTGCAACGATTCTTTATTCATAACTGTACAAGAAGAACATAACCAGATTCTGTATAAAAACAACTGAAATATTTTGCATTGAGCTCTTATTAAATTTTGGATATTTGTTATTTTAAAAACAATTTGCAGAACTGTGGAAATGAGCTGTAAATGTGATTAAAGAAATGGCGACCAGGAAAAACACCTACAACTTAAACTTTCCCTTTTACAAATAAGTACATTTGAACCTGCAAAGTCCACTACTCTCATGAATCTGAGCACTCACCTTCAGGGTCAGCGGAGAGATTTTCTCTTTATTGACTCCATCAGGTAAGAAGTCCAGCAGACAGTCCAGCACTATGTTCTTGACGATCTGAAACTCCGTCTCTCCCTTCAGGTCCACGCAGAAGATGAGGTCCAGGTCCTTATAGCCGAGCCCGCTGTCCTCGTGCAGGACGTGGCTGGCGGCGGATCCGTTCAGACGCACATCCCGCACATGGATGCTCTGCTCGCGCAGGCGGCTCCGCACCGCCGTCACGATCTGCCGCGGCTTTATCTGCAGCGTGGGGAAGTTTCCTCGGCCGTGGATCGGGATGCTCTCGGTCAGGATTAGGTCCAGCCGCTGGACCTGCTCCCAGCTCAACACGCTGAAGTTCACGCTGTCCTCTTCAGCCATGGTTGCGTCTGCTGGAGGAGTCGAGGAGCGATCTACTGCCTGGAGATGTTAGGAGGAGAGCTGAGGAGACGCATAATGCGCTTGACGCGAGGTCTGTCCTTCTTCTGTGTGCTGCCGTGGAGAGGGTCATCCGCGCACGCAGTGCTGGAGAGAGGAGAGTGGAGGATGACAGCAGTCTGGCAGTGCTGGAGCTTTCTGTGCGCCTCAAGTCACGCCTATCACCACACACACACACACACACACACACACACACACACACACACACACACACACACACACACACACTCGCACTCACACTCACACTCTCTCTCTCACACACACACACACACACACTCACAATCACACTCACACACACACACACACACACACACACACACACACACACACACACACACACACACACACACACACACACACACACACACACACTCACTCACTCACTCACACTCACACTCTCACACACACACACACACACACTCACTCACACTCACTCTCTCTCTCACACACACACACACACACACACACACACCCGCAATCCAATGAAAACACACGACTCATCTCTCCTTAGTCATTTAGCACACAGATACACGAAGATACCTTACAGATACCTTGCACTTTACGGTGTCCTTGTCAAAGTGTAATAATACATTTACTGAGTAGTATTAATTAACCACATTAGGGTTAGGCTTAGTGTTGCATGCAATTATGCTTTATTTATTATTATTAAAATAGTAAGTAGGCTACATGTAACATGTGTAACAAGGACACCTTAAAATAAAGTGTTACAATGTATCTAAAATATATGTACATTAAATGCCGAAAAACTTACTACAGTTGAATTTATAATCAAGTATTTTATGTGCTTTAGTAAGTTGTCAACACATCAAAAGTGCACTTCTTTAAAGCACGACAAAATCATTAAAAAAACAAGAACTTTTAATTTGACATTATTACGTAGTGTACTTTTTGAAAGTGTGTTAAGAAACATGAATTTGTCTCTCTTTAAGTGCTCTTAAGTGGCCTTTTCAGTAATATACATTATCTGCAAGCACAGTTAAAAACACACTTAAGATTAGAAATAAATTACTAATGCACATTCAACAAGATTTTTTACAAGATGATAGATTAGATACTGTAGATAATAGATAGATAGATAGATAGATAGATAGATAATAGATAAATCACAAACAGTAATGTGCAATAGTCACATTCATTAAATCACACCATAGAGAAGTGCATTTTGAAAGTGTAATACTAATGCAGCTGAAAATGCAAAAATGTCATTCTAGCACATCTCATGTGAAAAGAAATGTAATGCAAGTCAAAATAACACAAAGTAAATGAAGGGTGAGTGTCAGGAAGTTTAGTGTCTTATATTGCCCTCTAGGGACGTGATAGAAAAGCGTCTTGAACGACTTTGTTACACATCTGTAAACACCTGCACTTCCATTAGTTAGAAAGCTTAGACTTTCCAAAGTCAGTTTCACTTTCATACACTCCTAAAATGACATTTTTGTGCAGTGATGCCATAGAAGAACCGGGTTTGGTTCCCAAACAAACAGTTCAGTGAACAGTTCTTAAAAGATCACACAAGAACCTGTTTCCATTATAAAGAAGCGTTTGTGGACAGGAAGGGTTTCGTGAATGTTAAAGGGTCTTCATAGAAGCACCAATGCCAATTAATCACTGTAATGTTTACTGAGCATTCATTTTTAAAAACGCCACGTCCAAACTTCATAACCTTAAATGACCGAGGGCCGTCTGTGTTAGAGTAAGGCTCGTGTCAGAGCGGGGCAGCTGTCGGTCAGGATTCATCAGCGGACACAAAGCCCTGCGTCACTGCACTCACCCAGCACTTTAAATCTGTTTGATCCCATTTAGGTTAACACAGGCTAAACCCTATGAGCAAGACCAGTAGACCTATAGCAGACGAGATGAATGCAATAATACATAACCTAGAACTGACCACTGACCCATATTCATATGCACCCACACGCTCAAACGCTAAAGCTGTAGTGAGGTTACTTACAAAAATATGGCTTTCATGTTATTATTATAATAGCCAAACCGTCTTCTATTGTCAGATTACAGGAAACGGAAGAGTTTGATTCTGTGCACTTGGTATGATCTCCGCTGGGGGAAAATCATCAGGAGAAGTGGAGAAACGGACCACAATGATACATCTGAGAGAAAGCATTCATTTCCAGTTGCAGTTCTTTTTCTTATATTACAGCGCCCCCATCACAAACCTCCTCAGGACGTCCACGTGTGCCACGTTTTGACTTCGAGTTCAGAAGATATGAATTTCTGAACTGCTGAATTAAACATTATGGCTTTTATAAAGTACTGCAGTGATGATGTACTTTTATAAGCCAACCTATAAGTTTATATCAGCCTGGCTCACTCGACAAAACACAATAGCATTTTCCCATTGGCTTTTGGATTATACCACGGTCACTTGACTTCAACATCAGCACCATTAAGCTATTATTATTATTACAATAAATGTGAAAATATCCTGAAATTGTGGTCAACACAGACCGTATTTTAGGCATTTAAACCAATAAAAAAATACATATATATATATATATATATATATATATATATGTCACAGTCACCTGTAGAACTGCACTGCATTTCCCAGCATCCCTCTGGCCACTCACCTGCACGCCGTCATAATCACTCACACCTGACCTCTATCAGCGAGTCCTCCTCACCTGTTGCTACCAATCACGCTCTCTACATAACAGCACTAAATCCAGACACTCATTGTCTGGTCTTGAAGTTACAAGCTCCTCATCTGTCTCATCACCGACCTGCTGGATCACTGTGGAGGTCTTCCTCCAGTTCACTCTACTAAAGGACTACTAATTCCTCAGTTTATTGAGTTTTATTGAATTCTGAGTTATTGCACTTACCTGTTATGGTTGATTTCAGTTTGTTTAATAAAGAAGCTCTTACTTTACTTATCCTCGTATGCCTCTCCATCCAGTATGTGAACACACACACACACACACACACACACACACACACACACACACACACACACACACACACACACACACACACACACACACACACACACACACACACACACACACACTCTGTGGGTTTTGTGCTACAAAAATATCATCCTTTCAGCTTACTATTGTCAAAAGAACTGATAAATTCTGTTCATTTGGAGGAATGGGGCTAATGAGACCCCTCAAAAAAACAAGAATGATATTTCAGAATGCTTGAGTAAGGAAATAAAAGTCCTTCAGCTCCAGTCATGTATCAATACATGGTACTGAATGTGTCATATTCATATATCAGTATTTTTTCATTGTATTCCAAGAACTTGCAGGTTTCTCCTGGTTTTAGACCTAAGACATTTTTAAGACCAAGTAAAGACATTATTATTCTTTGTTATTAATTATTATTAATAGAACATTATATTCAAATATGCTCATGCAAATGTCTTATGAACAATGCTTTAACATGTGAAAATATAACTTCCAATAGATCTGTTAATTTTCAATTCATAAAAAACCCATTTAAAATAACTTTTACTTTACCTCTTCATCACACTGCAAACAAAGTAGTGATCTTCATCAGTATTGTTGTCTTGTGCAAATATCTAAAGACTGAAATAAAGATGCCTTTATTTGACCAGGACATTTCAAAAATAAGAAATCTTGTTTTATGATAAACTTAATTCATATTTTATTCAATAATTCTCCATTGACATGTTTAGTCTTATAGAAGCGTAAACTCACTTAATATTCTTTAATTTATCAGAAATCAAGACTTCAATTTGCATCTAAATTAAATCTTTATGAACTTGTTTCTGCTATGATTTAAGATCACTTTAGGCCTTAATTTGTCATATTTCCTCCACATGGTCCCAATCACTAGTCCACTCAGAAAAAGAGGCATAAGCACATCTGAAAGTGAGCTGCGGTTTTCATCGAGTGACCGGGCCAGACTTCTGAGGCGTCCAGAAGAGAGCTGCAGCTCTCCGGCAGTAAACAGCTCATTTACTGTTACAGACCACGTCTCCAAGAAACAACGTGATGTTGAGATTACAGCTGATGTAACGGATGTATGCCAGTAAGGGCTGTGTGTAAACCTCACTCTCCTGACCTCAAAAAGAGGCGCTCTAGCGACTGACGCTAGAGGCTGTAGCCTTTGGCGTTCCTTGTTAGAGCGCCCGCCTCCCGCGCCGGAGTCCCGGGTTCGCGACCCGCTCGGTGAGTTGGTGCGGACCCGTGTCGGGGGTGTTACATTGGTGCCGTGACCCGGACGGGAGTGAGGTTTAGGGGGGTGAGTGTAACGGATGTATGCCAGTAAGGGCTGTGTGTAAACCTCACTCTCCTGACCTCAAAAAAGAGGCGCTCTAGCGACTGACGTTAGAGGCTGTAGCCTTTGGCGTTCCTTGTTAGAGCGCCCGCCTCCCGCGCCGGAGTCCCGGGTTCGCGACCCGATCGGTGAGTTGGTGCGGACCCGTGTTGGGGGTGTTACACTGACACGTTCACAAATCAAACGTATGTTCACTCTCTCTCTGTCATAAACACCACGTGCTGTGAGCTATCAGCTGCTATTGACACGGCTGGCCATTGATTGTGTTAGTTTGAAGACGCTGAGCACACGAGACAACGATGTGTGGAGGTGTTCATGCATGCACTCTTATGTCCCACGAGGGAACCTGTGTATGTATGTTTGTTTTCAACGGGTCAAATGTTCAAACAGTCTATATGCCTCATTAAAATCTCCACCAGTCACAGAGCATACTGTTTACAATCAAGTTACATTTAACTTCTCTTTTCTTCAGAAACCCACACTGTTGCATGAGCTCTGCAGAAACCGAATTAGAAAGAAATAAACATGTCTGTTGTATTTGGTCACTTTATGCAATTTTAGTAATCAGATTATAATATCGGATCATAAAAACATATCGCTGATTACTGATTTGACACCAGACGGATGTTTTAGACTCAGCTGAGTGTAAATGCATCATTAAGGCCTTATACTATATTTGCATTATATGAACACAGACAGCATTAAAATGAAAATGTGTGGCTTTGCATTGCAATTTTCATTAAAGTCAACTATATTTCATATAGAGTAGACATGAAAAATGTATGACCCTTTGCAGAGACACATTTATGTTCAATCAGACAGCAAATGAATCAGTCAAGATGACCTTGTATAAATACAAACATGCATTAAACTGAACAAAACATGTAACTGACAGTATATACACTATTTAGAGTGATAGTAGTTGATAGATCATGCCTCACAGGTTCAACTGTTCAGTTATCAGACCTGTAAAGGTTTATTTTGAGTTTAAAACACCGGTGAAGTATGTTATAACTGAGCTGGTGAAGAAATCAAACCGTTTCCTGATTTCGGAGTCATTTACACTCAGCTCAAGTTTTTCATTCAGGACTTCTGGACCTTATTTCTTCGTGTTCGATCACTGTAGAGAGTATACATACAGTATAACATGTGTCCAAACTTTTGATTGAATGTTCTGATGTGTTAAATTGACTTATGCGATTGTGTTCATGACTGTAGTTCATGGAGACAGAGAAATAAACTGAGCTTGAATGTGTCATTTGGTTTTCTTGGACCAGTAGCCTCAGTAACTATAACTGCTGCTCGGTTAGCTTTGGGAGAGTTAAACTCTACAGAATTGAATTTCCAGTCCCTTCATTCTAGTCATGTCAGGTTATTAAAGTGATGGAATTTATCTAAGTGTAATACTTTATCCCATTCCAGCTTAATATTCAGAGTCAATTATATGTGAACTGTCATTGGGTGCCAAAAATAACAGAACGGAAATAAAAATATTAAAGTTAGCCAGTTAACACACATGAGCTGTAAATTATAAAGACCTTTTTAGAGTGAAACTAAGCAACTACTGCCACAAAACATCACAGAAATGATCAAATATCTAATGCATGCTGGTGTTTTTCCTCCTAAACGATGTCACTTCATGGTGAAGGCGTTTTAACAAGCATCTGATCCTATTCTACACGGAAAGGAAAGAGCTATGATGACAATTCAAATTATATTCTCAAGAAAACATGTTTTATTTGAAATATTTTGATTAGATAAAGCCAAAGAGAACACACCATTGAAATCTCCATCTTACTCTTCAATGCGGAAGTAAGCCAATGGGCGAGAAAACAGGTGTCCTGACATTTTATCCCCTCCGTCAGATTTTCCTACCTCGGCTTACTGCCGGTGCATGCGTGCATCAATATTGCATCCTTTTTCCTCACGCTGAACAACATTTACTGTATGTGCATTACTGTAAGGGTAGGTTTAGGGTTGATAGACATTAATAAAACACAATCTAATAGGTAGAAAAAAATAATTTTTGTTGGTTTCCGGTACTAGATGTGTCCCTTCTATCCACAACCGCGAATATAACACGTAATTACTGTATGTGCATTACTGTAAGGGTAGGTTTAAGGTTGCGGTAGGTGTACACATTAATAAAACAATTTAACAGGTATAATTTTCCGTTGTCGAATTGTACTACCCAGTTTTAATGGGAGGTATATCTGACAGGGTAGCACAAATCCTGCGCTCAAATAAAGAGACGAATTACAACATGCGGTCAACGGTAAAACTGTTTGCACTACAAACTAGTGTGTTCGTAATTAAGATAACACATTAAAATAATACGGTAAGACAAGTCAATTTGCAATATTTAGCAGGAAAATGTGTGATTTTGTACAGCTAAAAATAGCTGGAAGTGAATGAGACCGGAAGCAAGTCCCTTAACGTTGACAAATGGACACGCCCATTTTTACAGGAAGAATAAGGTGGATATCTTAAATAAACGACCAGTTTCAATTTATAAGTTAAAATATAGCAACCAGCTAGATTTCAAACTCAATATTAAACAATGAAATTTGACCCCTTTTTTCACATAAGTAATATTGATGGAATGTGATTTTCAATATTAGAAATTAAATAAAAAAAATGTAATTGAATGAAAAATAAAATAAACTTGTAATAAAATGAAAATAAAGTTTGGTCACTTTCCATATAACAGCAGTATGTCCTGGAGAAATGGAGTATGGCCTTTCAGGTCAGAACGGACTAATCCTATTCTAGGTTTTGTAACGATCAGGGTGTTTCCTCATCATCGATCCTCGCCCAGCAACACGTCTCTACACTCTATCCTCCGATCTGGTGCACGGTGACGGAGGAAACCCGTGAGGTCAAACGCGTGGAGATCAGTGACGTCACGGCTCAGAATACTCTCCGCTCGTAGCTGTAATTATTCAGAGGTGTTGACTAACGAGAGTCTGTAATCCACACTGCTGGCTACACGACAGAGCAGCTACCACACAAGAAACTCCAGCTGCAAAGTCTCTTCATCACTTTTCACTTGAGCAATCAAAAGTAACGTGTCCAAGATGAAAAGTGACGTGTGAAATAAATGATTCTTATATAACGCATATATAATAAATGTAATCTCAAATGTATAAACAACAGGGATACAGACTACGAGTCAACAACTATTGTTTTATTGCAAATAAGATTGTTCAATGAAATTTTTTTATATGATTTTTAAAATCCAATAACTGATGTGCAAACCCATTTTTGTTTTATGCTTATTGATAAATAATCATTAAAATACAATAAAAACATGATTAAAGGAATAGTCCACACAAAATGAAAATTTGCTGAAAATGTACTCAAGCCATCAGTTTCTTTATGAGAACAAAATTGGAGAAATGTAGCATCAGTGTCTCAGCAATGCATGCTCTGCAGTGAATGGGTGCCGTCAGAATGAGAGTCTGATAAAAACATCACAATGATCCACACCACTCCAGTCCATCAGTTAATGTCTTGAGAAGACCAAAAGCTGCGTGTTTGTAACTTTGCTTTTGGCATAACTCTGAGACCATAATCCATAATAACACTTCCTCCAGTGAAAACGTCCATCTCCTGTTGTCTCTCACATCAAAACCCAGCCACGTTTGTTTAGAAACAGTGCTTGATCTGTGCAGATGCACTGGATGAGGCGTTGTTATGGATTGTGGACTCGTATTTTGATAAGGAAGCAACAGTTTTAAGTTAAAGCATGTTAGTCATGAATGTGTTTCTTACAAACATGCAGTTTTTGTCTTCTCCAGATGTTAACTGGAGTGGTGTGGATTATTGTGATGTTTTATCAGCTTTTTGGACTCATTTTGACGGCACCCATTCACTACAGAGCTGTTATCAGCTGTTTGGACTCTCATTCTGACGGCACCCATTCACTGCAGCATTGCGGAGACAGCAATTTACCCAAATTTGTTCTCATAAAGAAACTCTGATGGCTTGAGGCGGAGTACATTTCCAGCAAATTTTCATTTTGTGTGGACTATTCCTTTAATAATTTTTTTCAATGATTATTTATTAAGGAGGATCCATTGGTGAGACCGTGATGCCGTGACACATTTCTCAAAATCTGATGAAGAAACAAACTCATCTACATTTCGGATGCTAATTAGGATTTTTGGATGAATTTCTCCTTTAATGATAATATTGATAATAATGATTTAATGATAACAAAACCATTAATCAATATGCAGAACACCTCATTATATTAAAAAAATCGAATTATTCATGCAAACATCACATATTAAGTTAGAAACCTATTTGGTTACTTTATCCATGAATACTGTTGTTTTCAGTTGCATATTGGAGGGTTGGGCTGGGTTTGAGTCTGTACGAATGAATCCCGGGCACGTTTTCAGGATAGCTGGATGTTTCTCACATGAGGAACCTAGGAATGCGTTTGAGCATGATCAAATCTCTGAGCAAACAAATACAAACATTCAATAAATCAAATCAACACTAAGAACATTAGGAGATCTAAATATCTGATTTCTATTTGCTTGTCCAAGACCGTGATGATTTCATAAAGTACACAGACCAAACTGCATGTTTGTTGTTGATGATGTGGCTTTCTGATGTATTTCCCTTCATGGAGCATCAAATGCTTCATGCTTTAAATCAATTACACTGAGTAAGTGATTTACTTCATTCAGTGGGCAAATGAGCTGCCAGTACTCAGGGTGTTTCCATACACAGGACAAGCGGTTTGGAAAACCAATGGATAGATGCATTAGTAGTGAACAGTTGGGAAAAAGGCAATTATGTGACATACAGCAAACAGCATAACATGCAGCTTGTCTCAAACAGGTCACGTTTGCATTCCCCTTAAAATGCTGATTTTGATTTCCAACACTCAATGGCATATATCTATTGAACTGATGTAATGATGACAAATAATTTAATTAAATGAGCAACTCAACAACAGGGTTGAAAAGCGTCTTCTATATCCAGTAACCTGACTGCGCATCATCTCTTCTCTTGTACTAATTCAGTCAAGTAAGTGATCTCATTCACCTCACTGCGTGTCTGGCAGATGCTTGAACTGGACGGTCACAGTCATTACTGCACATTAGAACGCTTAAACATCATGCACTTATTTCTGGAGGGGTCATTTGATGCACTCTGCTCTTTCATACTCTGATGACTGTAACGCATGCAAAGAGAGAGGTTTGTTCGAAAGGAAAGGACCATCTGCTTAATCAAATCACACCAACATCCAATTCATTACGACAAGCTTGAGATGACTGCATGAGCGCAAATTTGACAAATGAAAGAGAGCTGACATCACTCAATTCACGTCACCGGAGACACGTTCTGTTCTGACCCCGGCGACTGTACAAAACACAGAGTCAACGCAGAGATATGATGAGACAGTTATTCCTCAACTCACTCCTGTCTGGACAAAATCCCACATCTTAACACTTAACAGAACTATTTAACCATTCACATTAACTACAGTCGATTAGTAGTAGGGCTGTCAAATTGGTTGAAAAACTAAATTAAATTTTTTTACTAAAATATTATCAAAATTCGAATTATATTAAAATAAAAAAGGCATACATTCAGTTATACAAAAAAAGCTTTTGGCTTCTCTCCTGAGGCCACAAGAGGGCGCATCGAGCAAAATATTACCGTACTAATGCACGTTTATTCAAAGTAGGGCTAGAAAATGAGTAAAAATTCATATCTCTGTATTTGTTGGCTGATTTTCGGTATACGGTACGTATTTTGTATTTGGATTAAACATAAATAAAGTGATTGTAACCATGTAGGCATATATAATGTGCAAAAAGGGTTACAATCACATTACATTCTAACATTGTAACATTTCGATCTAAAAACAAAAATAATGCTTTTAAAGCAAAGTTAAATTTACTAAACACTGAAAAACAAAAAAATTTAATGAAAAAATAAAAAAGCCCAGACTAGGCTAATTGAGTAAAAAGGCTATTTTGATTACCCCATTACAGTCACTTTACAGTTAGTGCTATCAAACAAATACACTTACTTGTAGGTTTAAAATGTCCAACTACAAACATTTCAGCAAAATGTATATTTTAATCAGAGTTATTATGCTCATATTTCATTGTGCTCTGTGTTTGGCGCACATGCGTTCAGAACCAAGTCTGTGGAGTTTAGCAGAGAATCTCAAAACAAAAGCTCATGCACGTCTGACAGCTAAATAGAAATATTTCCATGGCTTTCTGACATTTATAGATGGAGAATATACCTGTGAAATGTAAGTTATGCATTTAGGAAAAGAGCACATAGCTCAAAACAGTGCGTCTCTGTCAGCGGCACACGCAGCCTTTCTGTCAGAGCCGCTTTAAACTCAAAGATTTATCATTACTGATACACCTCATTTATTAACATTTAATCATATGATCACAAAGTTCATGTTTATGCTGTTAATATGCACGTTCGCTAGCAAGCTAATTTCTTAATCTAGTAATTACATGTTTTTTTAAAGTTGAACTTACATTAATTGTACATGCTTTGGGCTCTCTTGTGTGAGACGCGAGTGCAACGATGATAGATGTCCTTCTAGAAAATGCATTAAATATGCGTTCTGTGTGAACGACTCGGTTTCAGTTTTGAGGTAAACAACATCTTCTCCACATCGATGTTCTCTTTTTACGCTATATTTTGAATGTGCAGCACAGCATCAAGTGGGTTCAATTGGACAGGCTAAATAAATAAGCATTAACATACAACGACACCTCGTCATTGCATTTTGTGTGCCAAGCTGCCTGACAAACACCTAAAATTTGAATGTGGATTTTAATTCTAAATTTGACAAATATTCAAAATTCAACAGCCCTAATTAGTAGGTAAGCTGATAGGACAAACAGAAGAATGAAGGGTGAACTCGTGTAAGCTGGAAGACTTTTTTGGCATTGAGATGTCTGGGGAAAAAAATACCCAATTATACAATATGATGCTTTTTAGTTGCAGCGCAACTACAGTATTTGGTAGATTTGGGTGAAAATTGGTGCACATACTCAAATTGAGCTGTTCTTAATGCGTTTCAAGTTTCATAAAGTTTGGGCATTGTATTGAGCAGATACAGAGTCAAACAGAAATAGTCAAAATGGGTGATGCCAGATCGTTTAATTGGCTTGTCTTCACATCCCTTTAATAAATCTAAATTCTAAACATTTGTCATAAGGATATTGGGATGCTGCATGACCAATTTTATGAGAATCAAACGAATGACCTTTTTGGAGAAAATTCTAAATTATATAAAATATCCCAGGGATGATAAAGAATCTTTAGATGAAAGAGCTTTCCTGTAGCTCAACTGGTAGAGCATGGCGCTAGCAACGCCAAGATCATGGGTTCGATTCCCAGGGAAAGCAAGAGCTGATAAAATGTAGAAACTGTAACTTGAATGCAAGTCGCTTTGGATAAAAGCGTCTGCTAAATGCGTAAATGTAAGAAGAAAAAGAATTCTAAGACAGACTCTCTCATGAGCAAAATCAAGCTTTTTAATAAAATCTGGAATGAACAATTAAAACCGCTTTGTACTGGTGAAGATTTCAGTGTGTACCCTTAATATGAAAACTGTAGAGTAAATTTACACACCCCTATTTATTTGATTACATCTATTTTTGTATATAATACAGTACATATACAAGTACAGTGCCCTCCACTAATATTGGCACCCTTGATAAATATGACCAAAGGCGGCTGTGAAAATAAATCTGCATTGTTTATCCTTTTAAACTTTCACTCAATAAATTCACAAAATTCCAACCTATCATTGAAGTAAAACAATTGAAAGTGGGGAGAAAATCTCATGATGAAATAAATGTTTTTCTCCAATGAATGTTGGCCACAATTATTGGCCCCCCTAGAAATTCTTATGAGTAAAATATCTCTGAAGTATGTTCCCATTCATATTTACATTTTTTAGCACACCAGGGTGACTAGGAGCATGAAATTGTCCAGCCATGACTTTCTGTTCCACAGGATTATAAATATGAGGAACACAAATGTCAAATTCCCTTTATCATCCATCACAATGAGAAAAAACTAAAAATATATTTCTGATGTGAAGAACAAGATTGTTGAGCATCACAAAATAGAAAGTGGCTGTAAGAAAAGAGTTAAAACATTGAAAATCTCCATTCCCACCATCAGGGTAATAATTAAGAGGTTCCAATCAACTAAAAATGTTAAAAATCTGCCTGAAAGAGGACGTGTGTCTATATCGTCCTAATGAATGCTGAGGAGGAGAGTTTGAGTAGCCAAAGACTCTCCAACGATCACAGCTGGAGAATTGCAGAGATTAGTTGAGTTTTGGAGTCAGAAACCTAAAAAAAACAAATCAAACATCCCCTAAATCACCTCATGTTGTTTGGGAGGGTTTCAAGAAAAATTCTCCTCACTCATCCAAAAACAAACTCCAGCAAATTCAGTTGTCAGACACGACTGGAACTTCAAATGGCACTGGCTTCTATTGTCAGATGAAACTGAAAAAATAGCTTTTTGCCAGCAACCCCACCAGATGAGTTTAGTACAAACAGGGATAAAAAAGTACCCCATGTCCACGGTTAAATATACTGCTGGATCTTTAATGTTGTGGGCCTGTTTTTCTGCTGGAGGTCCTGGACATCTTGTTTAGACGCATGGCATCATGGATTCTATCAAATACCAACAGATACAAAAATCAAAATCTGACTGCCTCTGTTAGAAATCTTATAATGGGCCATGTTTTGATCTTACAGCAGGACAACAATCCAAAACAAACATCAAAATAAACACAAAAATGGGTCACTGAGCACAAAATTAATCTTTTACCATAGCTGTCTCTGTCCTCTGACCTGAAGCCTACAGAACATGAGTGAGGTGAACTGAAGAGAAGAAGCACCGTCATGGAGCTGTGAATCTGAAGGATCTGGAGAGATTCTGGATGAAGAAAATGGTCTTTGATCTCTTGTCAGGTGTTCTCCAAACTCTTCAGGCATTATAGGAGAAAACTCAGAGCTGTTACCCTGGGAAAAGGACATTGCAATAATTGGGTGCCAATAATTGTGGCCAACATGAAATAGTGAAAGCATTTATTTCATCATGAGATTTTCTCCCCACTTTCAATTGTTTTACTTCAATGATAGGTTGGAATTTTGTGAATTTTTTTAATGAAAGATAAAAAGGATAAACAATGCAGATTTATTTTCACAGCCGCCTTTGGTCATATTTACCAAGGGTGCCAATATTAGTGGAGGGCACTGTATGTACATATACAGTAGTCAACATTTGAAGTGGATCAAAAAAGTTCAAAGTTGTCCTAACTACTAAGACAAAAAATGGGGTATTGTTTTTGTTTTAGGACAACTTTGATGAAAGGTCTTGATCCACTTCAAATGTTGACTACTGTATACTGGATATTTGTCAGTATATACTGTTGTAATTAACATATCGCACATATTTCTGTTTAACTTCCCTTTCCCTTTTATTTATTCATTCATTTATTCTTAGTTACTTGTTTTATTTTAAATTGTATGTTCTTTTATTGACAATTTATATGCAAAATTGCACCTTCAGTTTCTGCCCCCCATTGACTTCTATAGCATGGGGGGAAAAAAACACAAGTGTATGCGCTCACCACACACCAGCTACAGGTGGAGAGGAGAGAGAGTCATAGAGTCAATCAAGTGTATGCACTCACCACACACCAGCTACAGGTGGAGAGGAGAGAGAGACAGAGCCAATCAAGTGTATGCGCTCACCACACACCAGCTACAGGTGGAGAGGAGAGAGAGACATAGAGCCAATCAAGTGAATGCGCTCACCACACACCAGCTACAGGTGGAGAGGAGAGAGAGACATAGAGCCAATCAAGTGTATGCGCTCACCACACACCAGCTACAGGTGGAGAGGAGAGAGAGACATAGAGCCAATCAAGTGTATGCGCTCACCACACACCAGCTACAGGTGGAGAGGAGAGAGAGTCATAGAGCCAATCAAGTGAATGCGCTCACCACACACCAGCTACAGGTGGAGAGGAGAGAGACACATAGAGCCAATCAAGTGTATGCGCTCACCACACACCAGCTACAGGTGGAGAGGAGAGAGAGACATAGAGCCAATCAAGTGTATGCGCTCACCACACACCAGCTACAGGTGGAGAGCAGAGAGAGTCATAGAGTCAATCAAGTGTATGCGCTCACCACACACCAGCTACAGGTGGAGAGGAGAGAGAGACATAGAGCCAATCAAGTGTATGCGCTCACCACACACCAGCTACAGGTGGAGAGGAGAGAGAGTCATAGAGCCAATCAAGTGTATGCGCTCACCACACACCAGCTTCAGGTGGAGAGGAGAGAGAGACATAGAGCCAATCAAGTGTATGCGCTCACCACACACCAGCTACAGGTGGAGAGGAGAGAGAGTCATAGAGTCAATCAAGTGTATGCGCTCACCACACACCAGCTACAGGTGGAGAGGAGAGAGAGTAATAGAGACAATCAAGTGTATGCGCTCACCACACACCAGCTACAGGTGGAGAGAGAGAGTCATAGAGTCAATCAAGTGTATGCGCTCACCACACACCAGCTACAGGTGGAGAGGAGAGAGAGTCATAGAGACAATCAAGTGTATGCTCTCACCACACACCAGCTACAGGTGGAGAGGAGAGAGAGTCATAGAGTCAATCAAGTGTATGCGCTCACCACACACCAGCTACAGGTGGAGAGGAGAGAGAGTCATAGAAACAATCAAGTGTATGCACTCACCACACACCAGCTACAGGTGGAGAGGAGAGAGAGTCATAGAGCCAATCAAGTGTATGCGCTCACCACACACCAGCTACAGGTGGAGAGGAGAGAGAGTCATAGAGCCAATCAAGTGTATGCGCTCACCACACACCAGCTACAGGTGGAGAGGAGAGAGAGTCATAGAGACAATCAAGTGTATGCGCTCACCACACACCAGCTACAGGTGGAGAAGAGAGAGCGAGTCATAGAGACAATCAAGTGTATGCTCTCACCACACACCAGCTACAGGTGGAGAGGAGAGAGAGACATAGAGCCAATCAAGTGTATGCTCTCACCACACACCAGTTACAGGTGGAGAGGAGAGAGTCATAGAGCCAATCAAGTGTATGCGCTCACCACACACCAGCTATACAGGTGGAGAGGAGAGAGAGACATAGAGACAATCAAGTGTATGCGCTCACCACACACCAGCTACAGGTGGAGAGGAGAGAGAGTCATAGAGCCAATCAAGTGTACGCGCTCACCACACACCAGCTACAGGTGGAGAGGAGAGAGAGTCATAGAGCCAATCAAGTGTACGCGCTCACCACACACCAGCTTCAGGTGGAGAGGAGAGAGAGACATAGAGCCAATCAAGTGTATGCGCTCACCACACACCAGCTACAGGTGGAGAGGAGAGAGAGTCATAGAAACAATCAAGTGTATGCTCTCACCACACACCAGCTACAGGTGGAGAGGAGAGAGAGACATAGAGCCAATCAAGTGTATGCGCTCACCACACAACAGCTACAGGTGGAGAGGAGAGAGAGACATAGAGCCAATCAAGTGTATGCGCTCACCACACACCAGCTACAGGTGGAGAGGAGAGAGAGTCATAGAGCCAATCAAGTGTATGCTCTCACCACACACCAGCTACAGGTGGAGAGGAGAGAGAGACATAGAGACAATCAAGTGTATGCGCTCACCACACACCAGCTACAGGTGGAGAGGAGAGAGAGTCATAGAGCCAATCAAGTGTACGCGCTCACCACACACCAGCTACAGGTGGAGAGGAGAGAGAGTCATAGAGCCAATCAAGTGTACGCGCTCACCACACACCAGCTTCAGGTGGAGAGGAGAGAGAGACATAGAGCCAATCAAGTGTATGCGCTCACCACACACCAGCTACAGGTGGAGAGGAGAGAGAGTCATAGAGTCAATCAAGTGTATGCGCTCACCACACACCAGCTACAGGTGGAGAGGAGAGAGAGTCATAGAGTCAATCAAGTGTATGCTCTCACCACACACCAGCTACAGGTGGAGAGGAGAGAGAGTCATAGAGCCAATCAAGTGTATGCGCTCACCACACACCAGCTACAGGTGGAGAGGAGAGAGAGTCATAGAGCCAATCAAGTGTACGCGCTCACCACACACCAGCTACAGGTGGAGAGGAGAGAGAGTCATAGAGTCAATCAAGTGTATGCTCTCACCACACACCAGCTACAGGTGGAGAGGAGAGAGAGTCATAGAGCCAATCAAGTGTACGCGCTCACCACACACCAGCTACAGGTGGAGAGGAGAGAGAGTCATAGAGACAATCAAGTGTATGCGCTCACCACACACCAGCTACAGGTGGAGAGGAGAGAAAGTCATAGAGACAATCAAGTGGATGGGGATTATTAGTAGTAGCCCTTTATTGTCACTAGTACAAGTACCAGCGAAATTAGCCATCAACCTGTCCATACATACACAACATACATATGACAACGGGGTAGACAGAACAGGAAGACAGGGTATTAAGAAAAATACAGCTTTTTACATGAGGAGAGAGAGGAGAAAAAATAAATAAATTTAACCCCACAGACTATGCTCCATTTGGAGTACAGTCTGAGAAAAAAAAAAAAAAAAAAAACACCTCAGCACAAAAGCACATATACCATAAACACATGACTTGCAACAGGGGAAACATATCCAGCTCTGGCAAGCAGCCATCCGGTCCAGTGCCATTTGCGGCACCGGTCGCAGACCTGCTCGCCCTAGTGGCGGTACAAAGCGTTACAGAGGCAGTTGAATGGGGGAGGGGAGTAATGTCTGTAATCGGGGAAGGGAGCAAGAGAGTCCCACTGCATCGCTCTCTCAGGGTAGTTATCCAGACGGCCTTGGCCAAGGCGCCGGTACGGGGAGCCAGAAAAGATAAGATTGAATTGTTGTGACTTTTGGGGCGAACAGCTGCATACTTCCACAGCTCATTCTCTTTGTCCATTCTGATCTCTGAAAACATCAAGTTTCACTTCC
Source organism: Oxygymnocypris stewartii (assembly GCA_003573665.1). Classification (NCBI taxonomy): domain Eukaryota; kingdom Metazoa; phylum Chordata; class Actinopteri; order Cypriniformes; family Cyprinidae; genus Oxygymnocypris; species Oxygymnocypris stewartii. The sequence goes on from QVTF01000004.1 coordinate 190,021, forward strand.
AAAGCCGCGAGTTTCATCATGATGGTATCCATATTCCGGTTTATAGTCTCAGTCTCATTGCTGACCGCTCTTCCCACAGCTTCAATCAAAACGGCAGCCTTGTGAGACTTTGGACAGCTGTTCCCGTCTTCTGAATTTTTCGATAACCCAGGGTAACGCCTAATCCAATCAGCAGAATACCTGTTATCATGGTGCCGAAAAGGTAGATATCCTCAGCGTCCTCAACGGAAAGAGCCGCCAGACACACGATTTGCCACTTCTCCCATGCATCCCTCGTATATCCGGCCGCGAACGTCCCGTCAGGACAAACAGGTTCCCCAGAACCCAGACTTCTCGTTGAGAAGATGGTATCAATCGCGCTGAGAGACCAGTTGATCAAATCCATAATTTTCTAGTTTGGAGAACCGTGCAGAGAGAGTCTCTTCAATAGATGAGATGAGACGAGACAGAAGAAGCAAGCAGGGAGGAAAAAAAAAGGGTAGGGAGGGGAGTGAAGTGAAAGCGACTGACTCCGTTGAGTGCCAAACGAGAGAAGGCCATGATTGATAAGGGCCAGTGGAGGGAATTTGGCCAGGACTATGACTTCATATGATTTATGACTATTTAGGGTAGAAAATGAATAATTGGTAAAAGAGTATAAATACAACAGGATGAAGAAATAAAGTGAATGAATCAGACAAATACTGTTCATAGCAATTTTGAGGTTTGGGGTTTGGCAAACTTGACTGTTTGAACCAATGCATAAAATGTAAAAACAAGGTATTAAATAATATGATATGGTCTTGGCCTTGACAGAGTCATAGTGTTGAAGTTAAGCTGGAATGGCAAGTGATTAAAGGCGAATTTGTAATATTTAAATTGTAGAATATTTTCTCTCCTGGCAGATTAATATGCAGTAACTTTAAGTTAGTGGGGGGCTGTTTGGGTAAGCTTTAAGAGATAACTATAAAGACACATAAAACAACCGCTGATGCTTTAATCATCTCTTTAATCATGCCACTGCAAATATCTTCTCTTAACATTAAGAAAAGATGACTGAGGTATTATTTTTTTTTATCTGTAGTACCAATCATATTCTGCTAGTGACAAACATAAACTATCATTATATTGAACACCAAATTATAATCGTATTGATGTTAACTGCATGAGGAAGCAAAATATAAAATGCATATTCGTAAATCTCAGCTGCTTTCATTGTGCACTTGATTTTCTTTTACACCAGCTCTTTCAAACAGCCCTTGTGAGCAACCTAATAAAGTCTTTATTGCTTTTCACGGCTGATTGGATTTTCTTCGTCTGGTTACAATGTTAGAGTTTGCTCTTCATAAAACACACACACACACACTAGCTGTGAGATAAAGATCACTGGTAGCAGTGCATTATATAATATTCATATTAATAAAAAAAAAATGTTTGGCACATGTGGCAACTCTTCGGGCTGAGAACAACAGATTACACTTTATATTCCAGTCTCTTACAAGAAAACAACAAAATGAATGAAAAAAGCATATCGAATGTAAACGTAAGCAGTCAAAGAAAGAAAGAAAGTGTGCTTGCTGCAGATTAAGGTGATGAAAACAAAACACGGCCTGTGATGCACCTTAATACTGGCTGAGGCGTGAGCGTGAGTGTCACAGCAACCTCGCGTCAGCATCAGTGTTTGTTCCAGGTTGGGATGGCGATTGGACCTTGAGGGGATCTCTCCACCAATATCAGCTCCTCTGGGTTATTAGTGGCCTTGTAATGGAGTAACAGGTCCTGAATGGCTCGTTCTTCAATCTATGATAAAGATAAGTTGAACGAAATATAAGGATCAAATGATAAACATCAGGAAAAGGGAAAATGGTAATGCATTTTCCCAAGTAGAAATGTTTAAAAGTAGAAAATGTTTGATTCAAACAGCATGGTTTTTGAATACTAGATGTCATAATTTGACAACCTGACATGTCCAATGTAATTGCCAAGTTAGTTACCATCTTGGCTGTCAACTGCTGACACTAGACTTTAATTCAGTGAATGAAAGTATGTCTACGTCACCATGTCAAATGCACACAAGATTGACGAATGTTACCTGTATGAGTGCTAGCGGTTTCTCGCGGCTGCGGATCAATGCGGCTTCCTGTTTTCTCTCCTCCTCCACAATGGAGGCAAATGTAGAGGTGGACGGAGGACTGTCAACCGCCCTCAGGACCCAAGGGCTGATGGGAAAAAACACAAACAGTTCAGTGCTTACTAATGCAACTTCTGAAGAGAAATAAGGAAGCTGCTTCAAATATTTCAACTGATTTAAGCAGCAGGGGTGTGGATTTAATCTGCTTTCTGTTCTACTTCTTAAAGGAATTGTTCACCACAAATAAAAATTAGCAGGACATTTCCTCATCCTTAGGCCATCCAAGATGTAGATGAGTTTGTTTCTTCATCAGATTTGGAGAAATGTAACATTTCATCAGTGTCTCAGCAATGGATGCTCTGCAGTGAATGGGTGCCGTCAGAATGATAAAACATCACAATAATCCACAGCACTCCAGTCCATCAGTTAACATCTGGATAAGACAAAAGCTGAAACAAATCCAGCATTACATTGTTTTTACATTGTGACACACCAGACTCTCATTCTGACGGCACCCATTCACTGCAGAGCATCCAGTGCTGAGACACTGATGCAGAGACACATTTCTCCAAACCTGATGAAGAAACAAACCCATCCTAATCTTGGAGGGCCTGAGGGTGATGACATTTTCAGCAAATCTTCATTTTCGGGAGAACTATTCCTTTAATGATACAGCTAATGAACAGTTATTTTTAGGTTGAAAGAATGGACAGTGTATTTGTAAATTGCATATTTTACTACATTGCTGGAAGAATGCAGGTGGTCCAGAAATGTTTACAGTACTGAAAGTCATTAAATTATTCCGTTAATGAGCACAAAAAATAAATAAATAAAACACCTGAGAACAGTGATGCACGGTGAGTTTCTAAAGCCTGTCCGACCGGCTACTGCCTTCTCAGCATGTGCTCGTAAACACAGGTGACGTCGAGCTCCAGGGACGAGTGACACAAAGTTTGCCCTTATCAAGAGAGATTACGATCACAGCCGGGCAGCGGAGCGCTGCTGATAAATATTCAGCCCTGTGCTTGAGCGCTGGAGTCACAAACATGAGCTCAGCGGGTAGCTGATGTGACAGACAGAGACCAAGAGAGAGACGCCTGGCCACAGTCTCGGGTCAGATCAGCTGGAGAGAAAACCGTCCTGAAGAACCTGCCGCTAGAGCATCACGGCCCAACCGTCTGAATCATCTGAACTTCAGACAAAACTGGTTTGCGTAATAAACACAGTGTACAAACCAACCATGACAAAAGCCAAAACATGGTCACTTTGGTTTGCACTGCCGTCATGCTGCAAGACTCCAGACCAGCATGTGAGACCATCTACAGATGGGTGGATTTGAATAGAAGACAGACACTGCTCGTAAAGAAGTGCGTGATCTTATCAGCTACTTCTGCATAAAACAATGCTGTCATTTAGCAAATTGACTGTAAAGACATGTATAAAGCAACAAAAATGTCAAATAAATGCTGTTCTTTTAAACTTTCTATTTATCAATGAACCCTAAAAAATTAAATGTATCAGTTTCCACAAAAATATGAAGCAGCACAACTGTTTTCAACATTGATATTAATCAGAAATATTTCTTAAGCAGTAAATCAGCATATTATAATTATTTCTGAAGATCACGTGACACTGAAAACTAGAGTAATGATGCTGAAAATGACATTGATATTTTATTAATATTTCACAGTATTACAGATCTTGCTCTATTTATCAAATAAATGCAGCCTTGGTTAGCTGAAGGATCATCTTTCAAAAACATTAAAAAAACTTACCAAACTCAAACTTTTGAATGGTAATGTATATATTTATATATAATTATATTTATTTATTAAAAAAATCTAAAATGCTTCATTGCTTCCAAACTGTGGACAGCTTTTTAATATGGTTGTGAAAAATTATGTTTAACTTCTAAAAGCTACTTTTATATTCTAGACAATTATACACAGCTATTTTTCAGAGCTATTAATTTCCACATTGTTTAAAGTGGATCACTGGGGAAAGTATGGAATGCCTTTTTATCGGGCGAGTTAAAGAAATAACGGACCATTAAAACAGATTAAGTTCACTTGTTGCAGTTCTGAGCACATTTTATTTATTTGAGAAAAAGAAGAAAAGAAAGGAACAAGTACCATTCGTCCCAGCATCAGCCTAAACACACACACACACACACACACACACACACACACACACAGATGTACTGTACTGACTATAGCTGCTCAATCATAACACTGCTCACACAGGCCATACATGTTATACAGAAGCATTACAGCGCCACCTGCAGGAGCGTACAGAAGAATGAGAGCCAGAACAACACCTGCTCTCACACACGGTCTGACCCAAAACCTAGAGAGCGTGCGTCTACAACAGAAGAAAGGTAAGGCATCGTTGGAGAACTGCAAGCAGACGCTTTCAAAGGGAGGCAGCACCTTTTTCACCTTATTGCTCTGATTGGTCAGCTGATTACCCAGGCTGTTGTGATTGGCCAACCACTCAAAGCGTGTGCGGTGAAATGCAACACCCTTATCATTTCAGCTCCTGATGCTTCATGAGCGGCGATAAACATTATTATTACACTGCTTTCTAGTATACTTGATTCTAATTGGTCGTTCCACGTGGTTTTATTTTCTGATAAGAACCGTCATCATTAGAAATGCAGAGCCTGGCACTTCTTTCATGTCTCTCATATATCACACTGCCACCCTCTCTCTAGTTTCATTCCTCTGCAACTGCTGTACTGTATTTACTGTAAAATGAAAGCGGAGGACTTCAGTATTAATAACAGGACTGCTGTAACAAGTGTTCGTATTGTTACCAGAACAACTGGTAAAAACCACTGTGTTCCTGTGTGGCTCAGTGGTAGAGCATTGCGTCAGCAGCGCAAAAGGTTGTGGGTTCGATTCCCAGGGAACACACGTACTAATGAAAATGTATAACCTGAATGCAATTGTAAGTCGCTTTGGATAAAAGCCTCTGTTAAATGCATGAATGTAAATGTAAAAACAGTTATGATTTAAAATGCTTTCTTCTCGAATAACATGTCTTCATCTTTACTTATGTGTCAGAACTTCGACTACGCCGTTTGTTAGGAACTGTTTTGCCCTAATAAAATATTTTGACTTCGATCAGTCAAGTCACCTTTATTTATAAAGCGCTTTTAACAGATTGTATTACAATATTAAATAGGAAAATAGTGTGTTAATAATGCAATAGGACAATGGTAAACACAATTTGGGTGTCTAATTATCTGACAAGTAGCCGTGTAATAAGCGGGATCATGTTCAGATTTGAAAGTGTGCTCCCACTTTATATTAGATGACCTTAACGACTGTGTACTTACATTCAAATTAATAATTTGATACAATGTACTTACTGCGTACATAAATGTTTTTACATTGTACTTATATAAAAAAAAATACCTGCATGTAATGTTACATCTGTAATTAGTTTCTGTAACTAGTTACACTCATCGCTTACAGCTTAACCCAGCCTTAAACCTACCCATACCACTAAACCTGTCCCTAACCTACCCGTATCCCACCTCCGCAGCAGAAGTGTTTTGCAATACAATATGAACACAATCAGTACACTGTACTTATTTTTTGATGCAAGTACATAGTAGTTAATGCCACTTAATATAAAGTGGGACTGATGTGCATCAGGTGTTTAGTGAAGGGATATAGCGCACTGAACGAGCTGATCCTCACCCTGCTGGTTTCTCCGGGTCGCTGCTCTCGGCACATTTAAAGGTCACTCTTTTGGCACATACGGGCGGTGGTCCCGGGGCCGCTGGACTCCTGGCCGTCACTGGGGACACTGGGGAGGGTTTCTCACGCCGCTCCTCCTCTACTAGAAGATCCCGGAAGGAACAGGACGAGGGCGGGGACTGAACTGCCGTCGACCTGATGGCACAACGAAATTAGACAAACACATCATTAGCCAATCACTGTGTCCAAATGAGCCAAAGTTAAGGGCTCTACCAAAATCACCCATAGACTTAAAGGGGTCATATAATGCCCATTTTCCACAAGCTGATATTATTCTTTAGGGTCTTAATGAAAATTGTTAATTTTTCATTGGTAGTGTAAAAACATTGTTTAGCCTGTCAAAAACAGCTCTTTTCAGAACAAGCCGTATTGTGCGATTCTCCTTTAAATGTTAATGAGCTGTGCTGACTCCGCCCCTCTCTTCCGGGGACTGTTTACTTTAGCCGCGTTCATCGGGAAACTTGCTAATTTGCACATTATTAGGAAAGGCGGTTTGCAAAGATTCATTTAAAACACCTTGTACTCACTTCTTCTGAAGGTGAAGCTGGATCACGAATGACTCGCGCGAACATAAACACATTTAGGTAGATCGAGGGCACATTCCCTTCAGAACCAAACGTTTTCCTCTTCAGCGGCTCAGATGACGGAGTACATGACGACTGCTCTGTTCATTATTACATCCAACAATAAAACACCTCAATCGCTTCAGAGTCGGTCTTGTCTACATCTGGTGAAACGACTGATGACGGGTCTGAGGTAACACACCAGTGCAGTCTGTGCTGAAACACTGCTGTCAATCAAACTATCGTGGGCGGGGCCTGTCCGTGTGATGTCACACTGAGATCGGCTCGATTTGAGAAAAGGGTAAAGATTTCAGATCAAAATAAAAACACGGTGGATTTTTATCATTATAGGGTGGTTGTGTACACACACTACCAACACACATTTCAGTTCAAACAACTTGTAAAAGTGCATGTAGCATTATATGACCAGTTTAAGCTAGGACACTGAAAATAATTCCCGTTATATAATGTGACCACAGTGTTTATTTATGCATTTATGTTTCAGTTGTTTTTTGTTTTGATGGTCTTTTACTTTTTAATGGTTCATTAGGAGACATTACTGAAGGTATAAATATACTATTTGTACATCTTGATAAACGTTAAAATATTTAAACAAAAATATTAGTTGAAATAAAAATGTTAAACTAAATATTACAAAAATCCCATTTCAGCTAGTAAAGCTTTTTTTTTTAGTAAAGCTTTTTTTTTTTTTTTTTGTAAAATCCCATTTCAGCTTTTTCAGCAAAAATAATAAATAAAATTCATTAAGTTAAACATGACGATTACAATAAATAAAACTAAATAAAGGAAAAAAATTATAGACATGTTACAAACTAAATAAATAAATGACTAACACAACACAAAATTACTAACTTCAACTAAAATAAAAATGAACAGAAAATACAACGAATTCCAACTATTAATTAAAAGCAGTAATATCTAAAATAACACTGATTAGTACATGTATAAATTAACATTAACCAACATTTAAAAAAGTATCAAATAAGCATTGTTTATTGTTAGTTTATGATAACAAATGCATTAACTAAATGTTAATTAGATATACGGTGTTTTATTTAGTTAATTTAGCTTGTAAACTCATTTCTTTGTCTAACGTGATTATAGTTAAATAAAACTATCAATAAATCATTATTTGAAATAAAATCAACTTTAACCGAATAAAAATAAAAAATTTACTTGCTTTATTTTCAGCTAGTTGCCATGGCAACATTTATCATTTTCCTTAAAATAAATAATAAAATATAAAAATAAGAATATTAATAAAAAAATTATACAATTTCAGTGCCAGTAAAATAGCACTGCTATGGGGATTGTAGAGAGCGTGTTAAAAGGAAAATGAAGTCAAATCTCCAATATTTTGGCCAATTTAAAGATCCCGGCAGGAGAAACAAAAGGAGGACATGTCCGGAGAAAAAAGGACATATGGTCACCCTACGTTATACCCACTTGATCTGAGAGACAGACTGGAATAAGGCTCTCACCAGGTCTTCACAGGTTTAACGGGAGGAAGAGCCGGCGGTGATTTAGCAGACATGCTCTCTGTGCTGCCCTCTCTGGAGACCAGAGCCATCATCTTCCTCTGCTTCTGAGACATCTTACTGGGTACGGCCGAGACCTTAGTGCTGCATCTGGTGTCCAGCAGAGATCAGAGTTAAAAACAGAGCACAGCACACGGTCTAAACCTGACAGAAGACTTACGAGCTGGGACTCTTGTGTGTAGAACCCCTGTTCAGAGAGTTGGCCTCCATCTCCATGATGGCCCTGAGGTCCAGGACAGGAGCCGGTCTACAGAGACATTCAGAATTACAGCCATACCAATCAAGAAAACCCACTGTTTGCTGTGACCGAGCATCTCAATCACCTGGCTTTGACTGTAGGGATGGGCACGGGGCCATTCTTCAGAACAGGGGTGCCAGGAGGAGTCTTCAGTCCTATGAGTCCTCGTCTCTCATCCTGCAAACACCAAATGTAGAGCTCTTTTCCAAAACGCGATAAACGCCAAATTTTGCTGTGTACTGAACCTATTCACTGCTCCATCAATGTTTCATGCCAAATCGCTATATTTCCTTGTTTAAAATGTACTGCAAGATGCAGTTCTTTTCCAAACCGCTATAAGCGCCGAACCTGTTTTTAGCCTAAAAAAAAAATACTTTGAATTTATAATCGACAATATTGTTGTTTAATTTAACAATCATTGTTTAACATGTTCAGACTGAGCCAACAGACCATTTTAACAGGATAAATTGAATATTAACAAAATGTATGGGTCTAGGTAAAAAAAAATGTGATTTTCATGAAAACTATTAAAATGGATTTATAGCGTTTTGGAAAAGAGCTCTTCAATATATTCTTAAATGAAGAGTTCCAGCAACGGTCATCATTTACTCATACTTAATGGGATATGAGATCTCTGGTGGGAGGGAACAATATCAGAGAAAAATGACTTAAATACAATGCATTTAAAAACTCAACAGCATGCTTCATCATTTGATTTTCCTGTATGTAAAAGAGCAGCATGAACATTCAAGCATACTAACTCTATATGAATCCACAAAGCAGATTTTTGCACTACAACAGTGAAGTATATAATTAAAATGTGTTTGTTTATTTTAATAAGAATATTTAAAATTCTTTAAAACTATGGTAACACTTTAGAATAGGGAACACTTATTCACTATTAACTAAACTTGTCCCTCAATAAACTCCTAATTTGCTGCTTATTAATAGTTAGTAAGGTAGTTGTTAAGTTTAGGTATAGGGTAGGATCATGCAGATATGCTCACTGAATATAAACCTAACAGACCACTCAGATCATTAGGATCGAGTCAGTTAGAAATACCAAGGGTTCACACAAAACAAGGGAGTCTGCTTTTAGCTATTATGTCGCCCGCAGCTGGAACCAGCTTCCAGAAGAGATCAGATGTGCTAAAACATTAGCCACATTTAAATCCAGACTCAAAACTCATCTGTTTAGCTGTGCATTTGTTGAATGAGCATGTGCTACAGTCTGAACTGATTGCACTATGTATAATCAATTTCTATTCTTAACTGTTTTAAATTCATTTAAAATCTATTATTGTTTTTATTGTTGTGATTGTTTTATTTTTATTATTATTTTATTAAGTCTATTTCACTTCCTTTCATGTAAAAGCACTTTGAATGACCACTGTGTAAGAAATGTGCTATATACACCAAATATTCTTAAATGAACAGGTCCAGCAACGGTCATCATTTACTCATACTTAATGAGATAATAAGCAACTAGCTAAGAGACCCTCAAATAAAGTGTTACCAAAATTAATAGTTTAATTACGCAAGGATGCATTAAATTGACCAAAAGTGACAATAAAAGACTTTTACAATTTACAAAATATTATATTGCAAAGGCTGTTTTATTTTTTTTCTACTGCACACGCACACGCGTGCACACATACGTACACACACACACACACATGCAGGCACGCGCAAACGTGCACACACGCGCGCACACACGCATACACACGTGCACACAAACACACACTCGCGCACACACGCGCACACAAACGCGCACCCAAGTCATTTTAAAAGCTGTTGTTCACTTATATCTATTTTTATTACAACCAAAACATTTATTATAATTATAGGGCCCTAAGAAATCCGTTTTATTTTCAAATTCAGTTTTATCCATTTTTCTATACTCTTCTTAATGGTTAAATTAAATTGTATTAATCAAAAAGCCTGTCTAATTAATTGAGTTTTACAGTTTTATCTGTACCAAATTCTGTTTTCCATTATTTCTGGATTCCATTTTAATGATTCCATTACATTTTAATAATCAAAAGGATCTATATATATATATATTTATTTTAATTTTTTTTCCTCATCTAAATAAATTCTGGTAAATAATATTTCCGGTGAATACTCCTTTAAGAAGTGTTGTTTGATTATAATTGTATTATTCGACTAGAACACGTGGATATGATGTCATTCTTACTCTATAATACTGAACGTTGATTTCAGTGATTTGGACGCTTGCTTCTTGCACTGTTGCTCTTTACTTTTGCATTAAAAAAGGATTTCATAGAAATTTTGATTTCATTTGTTTTAATAACATAGTTTAATAAAATATTCTAATGTAAAATTGTCGACTTTTTTGGGGTGGGAAATTAATCGTTAAGATTAATCGATAAATTAGTCAATAGATTAATTGAAATAAAAAAGTCGTTAGTGGCAGCCCTAGAGTACAGACTAATATATCTTGCATTAAAATAACATAGAACTTAATGTTACACAGAAAATTGGTCTTTAAATCCAATGTTTTATTATTTCTGGTTAGATTTTTTATGTACAGCACTTTGGTCAGTCTTGTGGCTGTTTTTAAATGTGCTTTATAAATAACTGAAATATCCCCATATACCGTAGCTGTTGCTTTCTGTAGCACGTGAACCTGAAAAGAGGCGTTTGTGTGCCGTGTGTGTTGATGTTATGCAGGTGTTGTGGCTTCACCTGTGCATCAGGCCTGTCGTGGAAGACGGGGGACTGCAGGTCTCGAGGGCTGCCCGCTCCCATATAACTGCCCTCCGAGTCAGACGTGATGAGCTCCTGCAGAGACTCCACTGAACTGGCCTTGACCGAGTGACCCAAACCTGAGGAGCACAAACTACACCTGCTCAAATCATAGAAGAAGTCACCTCATCATCAGGATTTTCAGCGTGCTGTGTACGGTACAGAGCTCATTTTGATCAGTGCTTTGAAACTTTTATTTTTATTTGAAGGCCTTGTTTTCCAAAACAATATTCAAACGCTCCTCGTGAAATATATAATATTCTTCTGGTATATTCTGCTGCAATTATATGCATTTATTATTATTATTAACAGAAACAGCAGGTGTCAAAATATTTAATTAATCACATTTGTTTTTGTGTTAATTACAAGTTAAATAACTGTATATTATTTATTAAAACAGTAGTAATAATTATAATTAATACAGTAGTAGTTTAATTAAAAAAAATAAAAATAAACATTTATTTAGAAATAATGATATGAAACAGTGTTGATTTAGTATAAGTGATATACTATTATAGTTTGATTCATATTTAGAACTGCTTTTTTATTTTACTTATATTTAAAGTTTAATCAATTATTTTTAGTCTACTTTAATTTTTAGTTTAGTTATTCAAGTTTTAGTATGCAAGCTGAAAATGAGAAATGCCTCGGCCGCTAGCGGAAATAAAAAAACTATTATACAAATAAACACATTTTATTTCAGTTAAAGTTTACTTTGTTTAAAAAACATAACTTTTATATATAGTTTGAGTTTTAGTAAACAACATTAACACTTTAATAATCATAACAACTACAATAACCCAAACCTAATCAATTAAGTTTGATTATTTTATATATTATTTCAATACAAATGAACTTTTATAATTGTAATTAACTCTATGGCTGCTTTAGAAGTTTGATGATGCCCACTGGTTAAGAACCACTAATTTAGATGATCAGTATTAGATATTTATCTGTTGCTAGGGTGTCTTATGAGTGGTTGCTAAGGTATTTTGGGATGGTTGCTCAAAAGAGCTCACCCAGGGATCTGATAACCCTATATTCCCAAGTATAGGTGTAACCCCCCGACACGGGTCCGCACCATCACACCGAGCGGGTCTCGAACCCGGGACTCTGGTGCGGGAGGCGGGCGCTCTACCAAGGAGGCTAAAGGCTACAGCCTCTAGCGTCAGTCGCTAGAGCGCCTCTTTTTGAGGTCAGGGGAGTGATGTTTACACTAGAGGCTGAAATTTTTTCGGGATTCCCGCGGGATGGGAAACAAAATCGCTACGAATCACGTGATTGGGACGGGAGAGGAAAAAATGTAATCGGGAGTGGGCGGGACCGGGAATAGTAATGATACCCAACTTTACACACAAATATACCTTTTATATAAATAAACTATAAACTGTATATTTTAATTCTGAACTCAATTCTAGTTGCCCTGTCTCTTTATGCTCTCCTCCTGTTTGCTTTGGTGCGGCTGGTTAAGTGAATGACGCAGTCCGTGATGGACAGATTGTTAACGGCTGGTCTATGTGGTAATACACTCGGGCAGGACATCCAAACGCTCATCTATCATTCATCAACCTCAAATATGGCTTTTCATCTGAAAGATGTATGTAGTAGCAACTTTACATGGCCGCTCAATATGATGTTAACCTAGAGAAACGTGCGCTATTGAAGTGTTTGTGTGGAAGCGCGTTTGCTGCAGGACAGGCTCCGGTGCGCTCACTTGCTCTTAAAATCTCCGTCATTCTTGGTCATACAGATAAAAGTAGCCTAATACATCTTTCGAATCTGTAAAGACTCTACGTTTATTTGTGTGCACTCAGAATAACAACGAAACGTTGCGCTTTTAAGCAAACAGGATGCGCTTTAGGTCTCACGTGAACTTGAATCTGTGCAACACTGTGCATAAGATGGCTTTCAGTTCAATATAACAACAAAAAACGACATTTTGGGTTTTTATTCAACTAATAAGCTGAGCACGCTGTGATCTGTACTATATTTTTACTGTAACTGACAGATTTCGGCAAAAAAAAAACAAAAAAAAAAACAACAACAACACGGGAGTGGGAGGGAATGGGAGTCATTCTTCCGGGAGTGGAACGGGACGGGATTTTCCCCCATTTTTTTCGTGGGATTGGGACGGGAAGAGATTCATTTTTGTAGGAGTGGGACGGGAGAGGTTTGAGAATTCACTCCCGTGTCACCCTCTAGTTTACACACAGCCCTTACTGGCATAAATCCGTTACATAAGCAACAGTGAGAGCGATGCTCAGCTCAAACACCGTTAATAAGCGTGTGTGATATGCAGCGTGGGTGAGCTGACCTGCAGTGGGCGGGCTCTGGATGACATCGGACAGATTGTATCCGCCAGAGCTGTCCGAGCGCCGCCGGGGCTTCCTCTTAGCCCTCATCTTGGCCTTCTTCAGCAGGCTCTCGCTAGATTGAACACAGAGAAGACGCTGAATACAGCTGGACTGTCCTTCATATCCATATAACAGTGTTTCAGCAGGTGGATCTCACACCTGGAGTGATCAGCTTCAGAGCCGCTTTTACAGTCCACAGCCGAGTCCCACTCTCGGTCCTCATAGGCGCTGAGATCCGGAGCGTCGGCGTACGGCGTGATGTGACGTCTCTGCATGGCTGGGATCTGTCAGAGGAGTCTGATGTCAGGATCTCTGAGCAGAGCTTCAGTGAAGCTGGCCAGAGCAATGATTCAGACTTACCATCCTCCTGTATGCAGATGTTAGATCCAGGAGGACATCATCACTCAGGACCTCCAGCGCTCTGACAGACACAGACACACGAGCAACATCTGTTAGTTTAAGATAATACTTGTATTTATGCAATCAATTTTGCTGACAGTATAAGAACACTTATAATTTATATAAAGTTTTCCATTTCAAATAAATGCTGTTCTTTCCATTTATCAAAGAATCATGAAAAAAATCAAATGTTTCACAGTTTAAAAACAAATATGAAGCAGCACAACTCTATTCAACATTGATAATATTCAGAAATGATTATTAAGCAGCAAATCAGCAAATGTGACCCTGGAGCACAAAACCAGTCATAAGCGTAAATTTGTCAAAATTGAGGTTTATGCATCATCTGAAAGCGGAGTAAATAATCTTTCCATTAATTTATGGTTTGTTATGATAGGATAATATTTGGCTGAGATACAACTATTAGAAAATCTGGAATCTGAGGATGCAAAAAAAAATAAAACAAATAAATAAATATCGCAATATTGAGAAAATCAACTTTACACATGTTCAAATGAAGTTCTTAGCAATGCATATTACTAATCCAAATGTAGTTTTGATATATTTACGGTAGGAAATTTACAAAATATCTTCATGGAACATGATCTTAATATCTAATGATTTTTGTCATAAAAGGAAAATCTATAATTTTGACTCATACAATGTATTTTTGGCTATTTCTACAAATATACCCCAGCGACTTCAGACTGGGCCACATATTATTATGATTTCTGAAGATCATGTGACACTGAAGACTGGAGTAATGATGCTGAAAATACAGCGCAGCATCACATAAATAAATTACATTTGAACAGATATTCACACAGACAACAGTTATTTTAAATTGTAATAATATTTCACAATATTACCGTTTTACTGTATTATTGATCAAATAAATGAAACCACTCAAATAAGATTTGAAGAACCAGTTTAGGCTTACAATCAGTGTACATGCGTGTCATTCCTCTATTCCTCTGATTTTAGGGATTACTCTCGGGTAAGGTTAGGTTTAGGAGTAGAGATATGGTCAGGACTACATTTCTGGATTAAAACGTTGTTCCAGGGTCAACAAAATACTAGAGCTAGGAACACATCTAACTCAGCGAAATCAGGACGTACAAGAGAACGAAGGAAACTCTTGCTAGCTGTCAGGTGTGAGATGTACCAGATGTATGCAGCAGGGTTTAATATCTCGATCTCACCTGGACTCCAGCAGCGCTGCCATGTTGAGGGCCATGAACTGCAGACAGGACAGTTTGAGCTGATCAGCGTTGTACACGGTGGCAAACTCCAGCAGCTCTGCTGCGTTCTTCAGCGTCACTGCACACAATACACCGACAAAATCACCTCGTTTTGCACCGCGACCCTTTGGACTCTGCATAGTGTATTAAATGCAATGCCATAATAACAGTCAATTCAAGTGAATGTCTTGGAAGCTGTTCTTTTGTCATGAACTGAGAACAAAACATTGTACTTTTTTCTTTGCATTTGGTGCTAAACGGAAACGATTTCTGATTTATTGACAGCGATGTCTCGATATCTGATGGCTTATGAACTAGTATGTACCTCATGCTGCTGTTTATCATCTGGCCAGTTATAATTATGACAGCTGTTTGGCTGTTTTAGCTCTGTATGCTGATTATGCAATTGTGAATCTAATGTGTGTTTGGTTCTAGTTTATATATATATATATTTAACTAGATATTGTGTATGACATTTTTTAGTATATATATCTGACATTTTTAACAGTCAAAAACTGGTATTTATTTTTGGCAACAAGATGTTAGGCAACATTTAAGCTGCTTTTTTTCCATTCAATGAAAGAAAATGAAAACGAGCAGATGAGCACTAAAAACAGCATATGGCCTGTGTAACACAAATAATAATTTGTAAGAATTAATTAAGATACTTTTATTCATCAAGGATGCATTAAATTAAATTAAATCAAAAGTAACGATGCTGAAAATTCCGTTTTGATCACAGGAATAAATGACATTTTAACAGATAATCACACAGAAAACAGTTTTTCAAATTGTAATATTTCACAATATTACTGTATCTGAGCAAATAAACGCAGCCTTGGTGAGCAAAAGAGGCTTCTTCAGTCACATGACTGTAGACTTACGGTTCTCAGTGATGACGACCTCACAGATCTCCTTCAGCCTGGTGATCAGCAGCTGATCCGCCACCACCAGCACGTTACACACAAACTCCACGTTCACAGACTCTGAGATATAACGACAGACATGGATTACGCCAGTGAAAGGAGGAAAGCCAGGTAATAAGAGCCGAGCAGAAAGTCTGGGGTGGAACCTCTGACAGATGGAGACTCGTCGGTGTAGATGTACTCCAGAACGGCCTGCAGGACCTCGGAGGTGGTGGGCATCTCCAGCGCAGTGCAGCTGGTGGCCTGAAGAGGGCAGAAGACATTCACATGAACACAACCGTTCCAGCTCAGAGAGACTTCACTCATTTCATCATACCTCAATCCAGGGGCTGCCCAGCATACTGCTGAAATACTCTGTAGAAATAAGAGTCAAAATATGATGATCTACACTTTATTGATGTGAAACACACATGAAGCATGTCCAAGCTGCTACATGAAGGTGAACAGGGACGGTCAAGCTCTAAAGGATCATACAACTAAGGATTTCCAGCAAGAAATTAATCAGGTTTACACGTTCTAGTCACTTCTACTCATTTTCAATTATCACCGTCTGAAAACTGTAGTGGAGGCATTCTTTAAAAATCTTAGTTTTAGCTTCAATAAGGTCAAAGCGGTTTTAAAAAGACTTTAATAAGCATCATTACGGATTATTATCGATGTTGAAAACAATTGAGCTGCTTCATATTTTTGTGGAAACCATGATATGTTTTATTTTGCAGGATTCTTTGAATATGAAGTGCTAAATAACAGCATTTATTTGAAATATATTTTTTTTTTAACATTAGAAAGGTTTTTCCTGTCACTTTTAATCACTTTAATGCATCCATGCTGAATAGAAGTATAAAAAAATATAAATGAAATATGATAAGTCATATTTTAATATCAATGATAATTCTATTATATTAACATTCCTTAATAAATTATTTTTAGATTTTCCGTTTCCATCTGAAATTTTAGACAAGGTTTTAGTAATTTCGTTATGTATTTTTGTATTATTTCTAATGTCTATAGTTTTTATGCTTTAGTTTATTTAGTTGTAGTTATTTATATTTCAATAAACTAAATGAAAATAAGAAGTGTTGCATTGGCAAGAAGCTCAAATAAATGTAAGTTTTATTATTTCAATCAATGTTTAGTTCATTTCAAGAAAATTCTAGTTTTTAGCCAAAAAAAAGATGCAAAGATATATTTTCTATGCTTCAACATTCAACTGATTCCGTCTGAATAAAGTCTACTGCAGACGACACGAGTGTGAAATAGGACATCTGATCTCACCCAGCCGAGCACACAAGATGCATTTGTGACAGGGGAACTCTTTGCCGTCCTCCGAGCGCAGCGTGACGTCACAGAGATACGAGCTGAGGACACACAATGAGAAGATCTGTATTCACAGCCAATGAACGAGTGTGTGGCCTGCACTGTTGCTTCAACACAACACACACACCATTTCTTCTGGTTGAATCGCAGCTTGTTGCCTGTCTTCTTCTGCACCACACTGATCTTCCCATTTTCAAACTTCACCCCATCAAGCCTAGTCAATCATAAAATACGAATTATTTAGCAACCAGGATACCTTGATGAATTACAGCAACAACCGATAATAACCCCTCGTTTACATAACGCCTCAGGCCATCCGAGTTTGTTTCTTCATCTGATTTTGAGAAATGTAGGATCACTTGCTCAGCAATGGATGCTCTGCAGTGAATGGGTGCCGTCAGAATGAGAGTCTGATAAAAACATCACAATAATCCACACCACTCATCAGTTAATGTCTTGAGAAGACAAAAGCTTAAACAAATCCAGCATTAATACGAAAAAGTCAATCGTCTGTTGTCTCACATCAAAATCAACCCATATATTTGTTTAGAGCAGCTTGTAAACTTCTGCTTGATCTGTATAGATTTCTCTCCTGATTCAGACAAAACGGCTCTTTCACTGGAGGATGTGTTATTATGAATTATGTACTCTTATTTTGGCTCCTCAAGACATTAACTGATGGACTGGAGTGGTGTGGATTATTGTGATGTTTGTATCAGACTCTCATTCTGACGGCACCCATTCACTGCAGAGCATCCATTGCTGAGCAAGTGATGCTACATTTCTCCAAACCTGATGAAGAAACAAACTCATCTACATCTTGGATGACCTGCGGATGAGGACATGTTCAGTACATTTTAATTTCATGGTCAACTATTCCTTTAACATTACAAGTGAACTTTAGAGGAAATATACATTGAAAAAGCATCTCACCGAGCCGAGAGACTCCCCAAGCCCAGTTTTTTGGCGACGCCCTGCAGCATCTTCACAGGGTTTTGTCCAGGTTCACCAATATTACCACTCTTGCCTTTTTTCCCAGACTTAGTGTTTTTGGCCTTGGGCTCGTCTGCATCTTGAGTCTTAGCAGGAAGAGAGCGGTACACGTCCAGAGCGGAGCGGTTCTCCAGCCCTAGAGCCTGCAGACTGTGTATCAGCTGCTGCTGCGGTTCAGAGCGAGGGATGATGGGCCGGGTCCCGTGAACCAGCATCTTACAGGAGTCTGTGTAGATGAAGTGAAGCGCTTGCTCCAGCATCTCAGGAGGAACCTTCTCCAGGACCAGCAGATCACAGCCCACCGCGTCCTCTCCTTTCTTCACCTCTTCATCTTCTACACCCTCTCTGTAGCCCTCCGGCAGGAGCACTTTGCGGAAGTAGTCCGACCGCACGGACAGGACGTATTTGTGCGCAGCGAAGGTGCGATCGCCTGCCTGCAGTGTCACATCATGGATGCTGTCCGTCTCATCGGCTTCGGTCAGGAGGCGCTGGAAGTGCTGGGAGTACGTGGACGCAGAAGCGGTGGGAACTTCATACAAGCTGAAGAACAAAGAGAAAAGATAACAATCAGGCTGAAAGTATAATACAACACGATTAAGATTGGGAACCAGTTCAGGACTAAATACAGGAACATGATTTGTAAAAAAAACTGATTCATTAATGGTTCTTAAATGCAGTATTAAGATACTATTATAGCTTTTTCTTTACATTTTTAATTTAGGTAAAGTTTTAGTAATTTTTGTGTTATTAATATTAGTTACCGTTTCAATATATTTTTTATATTATATAGTTTTATTTTATACATTTTCAGTTATTTTAGTGCATCACATTAAACTAATTGAAATGAGAAATGTTGCTTTGGCAGCCACTGTAGTTGAAATATATATTTTATTTCAGTTAATGCTTATTTTTATTTCAAGTACCCTATTTTTATTTAACAGTATAAATCCTGTTTGAGTGCATGCATTCTTCCACCACCGTTGCAGGCATAAATACTTTGTTCTTGTACAGTTCTGCCCTGAGCTCCTATTGCAGCACTGAGAAAACTTATTTTAGCTAATAATAATAATAATAATAATAATATTAAGCTTTATTTGTCACATACACAATTGTACAGAAGTATAAACAGCAGTGAAATGTGTTCTCTGTATTTAACCCATCCAAGTGCTCACACATCTGGAGCAGTGGACACACACACACACACACCTGGAGCAGTGGACACACACACACACACACACACCTGGAGCAGTGGACACACACACACACACACACACACACACACCTGGAGCAGTGGACACACACACACACACACCTGGAGCAGTGGACACACACACACACACACACACACACCTGGAGCAGTGGACACACACACACACACACACACACCTGGAGCAGTGGACACACACACACACACACACACACACCTGGAGCAGTGGACACAACACACACACACACACACACACCTGGAGCAGTGGACACACACACACACACACACCTGGAGCAGTGGACACACACACACACACACACCTGGAGCAGTGGACACACACACACACACACACACCTGGAGCAGTGGACACACACACACACACACCTGGAGCAGTGGACACACACACACACACACCTGGAGCAGTGGACACACACACACACACACCTGGAGCAGTGGACACACACACACACACACACCTGGAGCAGTGGACACACACACACACACCTGGAGCAGTGGACACACACACACACACACACACACCTGGAGCAGTGGACACACACACACACACCTGGAGCAGTGGACACACACACACCTGGAGCAGTGGGCAGACGGGGAGCAGTTGGGGGTTCGGTGCCTTGCTCAAGGGTCTCAACTCAGTCGTGAACAATTCCTGCCGGAGCCGAGATTCGAACCCACAACCTCCGGTTACAAGTCCCACACTCTATTCATTAGAGCCACAACTGCCCCGTAGCTGAGTAACTCAACTGAGTAGTGAGCTTGCAGTCAGATTTTTGGACCTACTTACACTTGGACACTTCATGCATTTTAATAAAATGTTACTAACCATATAAACACACACAGTTAAGATAACAAAACAAACCAAACTAGTTTATCATCTTTATGAGGGAGGAGAAAATGCCTCTCATGTTTTTCTGTTGCGGTGTCAAAATCTTAAAAAAGTGTTTGATTTTAAGACCATTTTTGTTTAATAAACAACTTTGATCAGAATAAACTGGAACTGTTCACGGACACCGAAAGCCAGAAATGTTAGATTCCAGCATTCAAAACGAATGAAAAGTCGTTTAGTCTCACACATCTGTACCATTAGTCATCATCGTTATCTGCACCTGGTTTTGGGATCGGCTTGCAGCACTCCAAAATTTCGTCCCTTAGAATCCATGGTGATGCTGACGGCTCTGTGGACGTAAGGAAGCTTCTCCAGACGGATTCGCTCATAAACACCCCCTCCGTCTGGCTGACCGGACACCTCCATGCCATCTGACACAACAGAGCATTCATGTGTCACGGGTCCTTCCTATCTTGTTAGAAACTGATGTGTTAAACTGATGGTCTTGGTACCTTTTTTGTCTACGGCTTTCTTGTACTGGCCCAGCCACTGTCCACTGAAGCCCTCTCCATCCCGAGTAACAAACATCATGCTGTTCTTACTCAGGGCGATGTCTGACATGAAGACCTGTCGGCCGTATGCCCAGCGACACTGTTTCACTGACGTGCCCGTGGAGCGCCAGCAAAACACCTGAAACATCAGAGAAGAAAGCAGGAATATGAATATAATGAAGACAACACCAGCTAATGTGTTCTGAGTGGTTCCTTACAGACTCAAGTCAAAAACACACGGGCAAAAGGAAATCTGTTATTGATTTATTTATTTTCAAATACATTGTACATTTTTCTCTATTTTCTTTCCTGGATTTCATTGTAATGTTTAAATACAATTTTAGCAATCAAAAATCTAATAAAATAATTAAAAGTTTAATAAAAATGTCATTTTTATGTATATACGAAATTTTGTTATATTTCCTCCAATATTCTGATTTTTTTTCTGTTTCTGATTAATATTTCTAGATTCCTTTTAATGGTTTAATTACATTTTAATAATGTCACAATAATTGATCTTGTACGCATTTAATAATTAATAATTTTTACAATAACAGGCCTCAATTAAATGTTTAATTAGGCAATAATTTAATACAAATAATGGTGGCAATCAAATTAATACATAAAACATTATTTCAATGAATCCTGAAATGCAATCAAAACAATTCCTTTTCCTAAATAGACTTGTTGCGCTGAAATATTCAGACACTAATGCATATCACAATTTGATTATTAGAACTGTCCGACTTTTGATTTAATCATCAAAATTCACCAAATTCTATGAGACTATACATTATTTAGTAAATTCAATTTTTATGACTGGATTCCACGTTTTCCACATCACAGAAAATCTTAAGTCAGACTTCTTAGAAAAGCAGTAATGTACCTCTTATCAGACAAACAAGCCATGTGATCAGAGGGACCAGGGTTTGTTTAAATCCCTTATGAGCAATAGCAAAAATGAAGGTGTTTGCTAAAGCATGCATTTAATAAACAGATGGACTGACAAGCTGTAAAGATATAAAAGCAAATAACTCTGGCATATTGCCAGGCATACGTGCTTGGCTGCACGCATCAACAGCAGCAGAATACATTTACATATTTAGCAGACGTTTTTATCCAAAGCGACTTACAGTGCATTCAGGCTATACATGTATGTGTCATGTTTTGAATACGTTTTCATTATAGAAAAAACACATGTTTTAAAATGTATAGATATGAAAACACACTGGTATCAACGCTGTGAAAATGCTAAATCATTAAGCATGACTAAATCCAACTTGGACCCCATTCCACTAACTGGGCTGGTCCAGCTGACAGGCTTTTATCAGGCACGTACTGACCCACAAGACTGACCAAGACATCTTGGTTAAGGAGACATTATAACTAGGGTCGGGTATCGTTTGGGGCTTTTTCGATACTTTTAAAACGGTACCAGTGCCTGAACTGATACTTATACAAATTATCAATTAATAATTAATAATTGGATTGGCCATTAGTACTAAACACATGGGCCCGGTTTCACAGACAGGGCTTAGACTAAACGAGGATTAGATCATAGTTTAGTTCAATTATGACATTTAAGTCATTTTTATAAACAGGCTCAGAAAAAAAAACATTACTGGGGTGCGTCTTGAGACAAAACAAAGGCACTGATATATTTTAGGATCAGTCAGTGCAAGTTTATTTGAGTTAAAACAGCTACGAGTTACATTTTAGTCTAGGACTAGGTTCAAGCCTTGTCTGTGAAACCCAGAGTTGTGCTTTTAAGTCTGAATGTGTAAACCGCACACTCGGGTAACTATAAATATTTTGTTGGACTTGTATTATCAGAGCTTTCCGAATTAAGTTCACGTGCATTTTCTCAGTCGGGAAATTATTTTTTCACGTGTGGTGCCGGTGATGATGCTTCTTACGTCCGTTTCGGAGAAACAAAGGACAAATATTTCAACCGATCGCTCCGGCATGGCACCGAAATCTGCGTTCTGATTCGGTTCGGTACAAACCGGTTACATAGGTACCGGTGCCTCATTGGTACCGGGTTTTGGTACACAACCCTAAATATAACCAGCTGTATATCACAGTGTATTATGTGGGAGTAAAAAAAAGAGTCAGCAATAAAAATTCAACACTGTTTGGAAACTTAATGGTTTAGTGGCCAATTACTACTTAGCACTTGTCAGAGTAACAACTTATTTCTCTAATCTGATGCTAGTACCAAAGTTCTGCTTTGGATACTATGGATCAAACATACTTTAACACAGGCTAGGGAATCATGTTGACAACTGTGGACAGTCACTAGTACCTAGCTTGGTTTGGATCCTACCTGTCAGATCACTACCACTGAATTTGTGTTAATGAAAATCTGCCTGGCCTAACTATAGCAAAATATGGTGTGCCACAAGGCTCGGTCTCAGGCCCTTTGTTGTTCTTTTACTTTAGGTGATAATATTAGGAAACCCAGCATTAGATATGTAAACCACAAAGATTCGCATACTTATACAAGTTCAGATGAACATTTTCCACAATGATGGATTGTACTGAATGTATGTCAAGTCATTTCAATTGGCTAAATTGTGATTAACGTAAGCACTTTAGATAAAATTATTTTAAAAACAAGCTTTTACAGCTATAGAGGAAAGCTATTTTGCTTTTAGGAGCTATATTTGAGTTCACTTGAGCATTGATGTGAATATTCAGACAGCATCTTCATTTGACTGTTGAGTGATAGACTCACTCTTTCAGTAAATTAATAGATATTAAAACGATAAATGATAAGCATTTTCGGGAGAAACAGGAGTATGATTAGGACAGATCAGTTGACTATGGGAACAGACTGCTCTGGTCTTTAATCTAAGTTCATCTTAAACTTTGTTACACAAGGTATTTTTGGGCAATATTTTGGCATGTGTACTAAAGAGATCAAGTTCAGTTCAGTGCAGTGTTCGAATGGGGGGCAACTAGTGAAAATGAAATGAAAGGATTCGATTGCTGTATTAAATTTAGACTAAAAATAGCTCATGTTACATCGTATTTTATTTTTACGTGTTTTGCTCATTATAACCAATCACACATGATTCTGTTGAGCTTAGGAATGCAGTGGCCAATCAGAGGCGTTCAGATTAGTCATCGCTGAATTTTGTTTAGACTGAAGCTTGCGAATTCCCTCATCATAAGCAACAAAAGTGCAGATGCATGTACGATAAAAGTAAAGAGATTAATGTATCATATAAGAGGAGTTATGAGTGCTTAAACACTAGCTAGACTGACTGCTCATTTAGAGTGTGTTCTTTCACTGCATGGCTCAGTCTAATAAAATGCATTTAGAATGCTGCCAATATTCAAGATATGGGGGCAGAAAATGTATATATTTATATAATTTCATATAGTTAATCAATATCACACGAAGAGTGACTTTTTGTGCAAAAATCACAAATGTGATATTGATTTTAGCCTATAAGACAGTTCAATAAACAAGAAGTAACTTTTAATAGACTTACGTTTTAGACACCAAAATTGCCTATTTTTGCTCTATTTTCCAACAAAAATGGATCCAAACACAGCCACTGCACTGTTTTGCGTCTCAGAGCAACATGACGGTGTTTTGTTCCGGTTTGTTAAACCAGAGGTTTTCAATCCTACTCCTTGGGACCCACTCTCCTGGAAAGTTTAGCTAAAACCCTAATCAAACACACCTGAAGCGGCCAATCAAGCTCCACAAGACTGCTTGAAAATTGCTGGCAGGTGTGCTGAAGCCGGTTGGAAATAAACTTTTAAGGAGAATGGGTCCCCAGGAGCAGGGTTGAAGACCTCTGGTTTAAATCATTCGGTTTAATCACAATGACTCACTAACAGTGACTTGCTGCCACCTACTGGCAGGTTTAATTTCACATTTAAAGTAACTTTTCATTTTTTTTTTTTTTTTATAATTTCAAATATCAGTATTCAACGTTTTAGGATTAAAATATCAAAACATTATTTATGCATTTGTAACTGCATTCATGTCCTGCATTAAACAGTGTGTAAATAAATACATCTAAATCCCTCTTCGGATGCAGCTTCTGTGTTTCCTCTGCATTGCAAAGACTAATTGTGTTGATAATGTTTTTATTTTTTTTGAAGGGGACGGAGGAGGGGGGTCATCTGCTTAGGAGGACCTCCCCCCCAAGAGTTTTGACACAATTCGAACACTGGTTCAATCAGGGGTTATATCACTCACCCTTCCAGCTTCATCTAGAGCCAAAATCACCAGCTTTTCTCCTCCACCATCATGCAGAAGCTGAGGATCGATACGATGATCCAAACTACCACCGCTCACAAGAACTTTCTTCACGTTCAGCTGTCTGGAGGACAACACAAGGAGAGCGTTAACAATAGCTAAGTTTCCATTTAAAGCTGGGAATTAAACTTGTGATTAAAGTTGGATTATTGCATTAAACATTCGCGAATAAAGCAGTGTCCATCTCATGTGTTCAGAGCATCAATCATACAATAATAAAGACTAGCTTCAGCCGGGGAAACCTGTGACTCTTGTTTCCTGCATAATAAATGAATTGTGCCTCAGAGCATGCAGATGAAATGCAATAACAAACGCTGTCATGTTATATTACATTTGGACATCTGATGTTTGGGAACTCAATCATGAGAGACACTTCTGGGAGGTAATTATGCAAAATAATTTTGATGACAGACTCAGAAGGACTAAAACAATATTTTAGATGATAGAGATGGATGAGAAATGTCTTCTGGTTCGACTGAACAAAATCTAGACCGCTGAGACAACATAACGACAGACCCTTGTCTCCTAACTCCACTCACTTGGATGCCAGTTTCTTGCACTGATAATCTGCCAGCAGGTACACATCTCCCTTTTCGGTCACGCACACAGTGGCTCCATTGCTGGCTGCAGCCATAGCGATGGTCGCCTCCTTGTGGTGCAAAGCGGACACCTGTCGAGGAACAGTCACGCACTTCTCTCCATTGGGCTCCAGCAGGTAACCTGAATGTATCACAAGGGTTAGACCACAAGTTTTCATATGGGAAGAGGCAAATGAAGCAGATGCTCTGATGAAATTGCATGGAGAGGATTTGAGAAACACCTGAGAGACTCAGTTAAACAATCTGTTGTTTGTATGTGATAACCAGATATGGGTGCTTAAGCAGCTTACCAAGCTGGCCACCATTTAATCCCATGGTATACACCGCATCTCGGGTCCAGAGAACAGTGTGGAACCTGCCAGCTGCAACACCAATCACAGACCTTCCTTTCAGGGACTTAGATGTGACCTGTGGTCAATAGAGAATAACATTAAAAGATGCAATTTATGGAATTACATAGACACCCAAGCACTTCATTTCCAGTCAAATTGAATGCACAGACCATTTTTCCTATTGAACACTGTAAGCTGTTTTTACACCATCTATATTGTTAAAGGCGCTATATAAATAAAGGTAGCTTGATGCAACATTTTTATTTTGATGCATCACTAGTTTTGTGATACCATGTGTCATGGATAAATCCAGGCTGACCGACCTGTTTGGGAACATGGCTGGAAGCAGGAGGAGGTGCCAGGCCCAGCTGATGGTGGGTGTTGAGCCCAAAGGTGTAGATGTACCCCTCCTCTGTCAGAACAACAGTGTGATCTCGGGCCGCTGCGATCTGAGAGCAGTGATGGGACAAAAGCCCCTCCACCATCCGGGGAACCTTTGATATGAACGTGGACACCAAGTCTTAGAAAGACAGCAGATGCTGAAATATATGCATCAACCCACACCAACGTGTCTTACCAGATATGTCTGTTCATCACCATGTCCGAGTCGCCCGCCCTGTCCGTGTCCACATGTGTACACCTGACCCTTCTGGGACAGAAAGACCGAGTGGAACTTACACAACACCACCTTAAAAGACACAAGAACACAGCAATGTTACCATCATCATTCAAGACCATGTTAACCAAGATAGAGCGTCATCTTATCGATATTTGCACACTAAAGCTACACTCTTTTAGCAAAACATTTCAAAAAAGAACCAACAGATTGAAATTATAAAACCATAAATGCACTTTTGAAAAGCAAAACTACGTTTGGAATAATAGAGCAGACTGATAATTGAATTTTTTTGGCTCAGTAGGTCCAGAATTATTTTTATTGTCAATTTTAAATGCATTAATTTTCTTAAATTTGTCAATTTTTAATAGCAGGTACTAAGGTAAAAAAGGCATCAATGATTGTCTATATTTGCATAAATGCTTTTATCTAGTAATTTTAAATCAAAAACATGGTAAAAATAGCAATATTGTGAAATATTATTACAATTTTAAATAACTGTTTATGTGAATATACTGCAAAATGACATTTATTCCTGTGTTCAAAGCTGAATTTTCAGCAATTTTCATACTCCAGTCTTCAGTGTCACGTGATCCTTCAGAAATCATTCGGTTATGCTGATTTGCTCAATAAACAAAATTATTATTATAAATAATAAAATAAAATTGTGCAAACATGATACATTTTCAGGATATATCCTTTGATGAACAGAAAAGTCAAATAAACTGTTTATTTGAAACAGTAAAGTTTTGTAACTTTAATCATTAACTTGATTAATTGCGTCACTGCTTAATAAAATGATCTAGGCCTATTACTTGGAGGTAAATTCATACACACTGACTGATTCGGCTGCTGTAGTTTCAGACACAACCTTTCAGATGAACTGGAGAAAAGTCACTGCAAAAACACCCAAAATGAAAGAAAACACCCTGAAAGATTTATTTCTAAAGCACCAATTTCACTTTTCTGGGCCAGTTTTGTAAAGACATATAACATTTAGACACCTTGAAGTGTAGCAAATACTTTAAAAGGCGACTATAAGTCCTTACTCTGGCTTCCAGTTACATTTAGGATTGATTTTAAAGTACTTTTACTCGTTTATAAGTCACTCAATGGTATAGGATCTAAATACATTGCTGATATGCTCACTGAATATAAACCTAACAGACCCCTCAGATCATTAGGATCGAGTCAGTTAGAAATACCAAGGGTTCACACAAAACAAGGGAGTCTGCTTTTAGCTGTTATGCCGCCCGCAGCTGGAACCAGCTTCCAGAAGAGATCAGATGTGCTAAAACATTAGCCACATTTAAATCCGGTCTCAAAACTCATCTATTTAGCTGTGCATTTGTTGAATGAGCGCTGTGCTACGTCTGAACTGACTGCATTATTTTATGTATAATCCTTTTCTATTTAACTGTTTTAAATTTCATTTTAAATCAATTTCTATATCATTTTAAATTTCCTTATTTTATTATTTTTAACTCCTTGTTATTTCACTTTCTTTTATGTAAAGCACTTTGAATTACCACTGTGTATGAAATGTGCTATACAAATAAACTTGCCTTGCCTTGCCTTGCCTTGCCTATAAATATGATATCATTGAAGATTATCAGTCGATTAAGAACTGAGACCTGGACAGAAGAATAACAGCAGCTGCGTTCTGCTCATCGTGAGGGCTTGACTTTTAACCATGACAGCTTTGCCCTTTCTCTGCAAAGCACCCCAGCTCTGGATTGGCTCGGAGTGGACTACAGCGGAGCAGGTGCCAAGGTCAACATCATCACTAATTTAACACACTCCTCAAGGCTGAAACAGAAGCAAGAGATGTTCTGTAAAGCGTCCAAACTCTGCGCTGACTGTATGCATGCATTCGCAGCGCTTATTTAATCTGCTGCTGTTATCCCTGAATTAATATTTTAATATTTAACCGAAAGCATCTGCAGAACAGCGTGGCGCTCTCTTTCCATGTAAGGGGCATTGGAGAGCCGATGAAAGGGTCAGGAAATAAGATCCGGCACTACAATGAGCAGTGTAAAACTAAAGGACTACCCTGCACTTTAGAAATTAATTAGCCCGAATGTAAGTACACACCCGGACTGAGCAATACAAAAATGAAATGCATTACTTAAGTGTGTTCTCAAGGATAGGATGCATCTCTAGATCGTTCCATCACCCTAAACGGCTGACGTTTTAGGCTTAATGCACTCATTTTGATTGCACCTTGGGGCTTCTCCTTTCAAAAATGCCTGAATCCCAAGTGAAAGGCTGACAATGGGATCATGCAACACTACTGGATCACATTTCCCTTCCACATATGAGCACATGCAGGTTATCCATCCAAAATACAAATGAGTCCCCGCTATGACCACGGAAAAATGTAAACTTATACAGCGTTAAAGCATGATGTTGGCATCTTTCAGGGTCAGGTATGCCAAAGCAGCGAAGCTCACCTTAGCTGCGTGAGTTCGCGTCTCTTCATCAACGAGAACATAGTTTCCATCCTCGAGGGCATTTTCAAGAGCAATTTACAGAGTAACAAAGAGGTCTAAGTTTCCTCGGATGGTTTGCCGGGACCCTGGGAGATTTTTGTTTTGAAGGCGGTTCTCTGTGAGGCGCCTGTTATCAAGGCAACACTCGCAGGTCCTCTGTGTTTTAGGACCCTGCTAGCTCGCACAAACCTCGGGGAATTGCATTGCAGATGAGGATTTTATAACACTATGTGCCTCATCAGCAGAAAATAATTTATATAGATGTATAATGATGCAGAGAAGTTTGAGAGTGACTGCGTCAAAAATATTAAATAAGCTTTTGAAGATAAAAACCTGCAGTAAAAGCTCTCTATTCTTGGTTGCTGCCCCTCACTTGTGGAATGGCTTAAGCATTTATTAGATCTGGATGGTTATTTTATTCTTCATATATTTTGTTTAATATGATATTCTTTTTCTCTTACTGTATTGTAGTTTCTTTGCATGTTTTTTTTTTAAATGCACATAACTTTGGTACACTTTTTAAGTGCTTTATGTGCACCATAAGTGGTACGCAGGAGTGCATGCATGACTAAAATAAAAAAAGCATCATGTAAATAATGCTGCTTTCACGCCATGTCATAATTACCATAATTCCGAGATGACAACATGTTCACGTTCTCGGACTGGGGATTATTTCTATAGTTTCAATAGTGACAGCTAACAAAATGAGCCCACGTGAAAGAACGTTACTGGCAGCTGTAAAACACAATACAAGTAACAGCTGCTATGCAAATGCATTATTATTACACTTTATGATTATTTATTTAGGTTGTTATACATGAATAGCCTAGATATCTAACTCTGTGCAGCATGGCTTTCATTTATGTTCACATTACTTTTGTATGAAGATATTTACATTTACAAAATAACTGCTTGGGTATATTTTTCTACTGGAAGCGCCGCCAGGTAACCTGGTTCCACGTGAGGTGCAGCGGTCACACGGTACAAGCCGCAGCTTTCAGAAAACTCCCAGTTCACAAGTTGTAATTACGAGTTCTACGAGGACGTGAATGTTTTTTTCAAGTTACGATATGGCGTGAGCACACTATAGTTCAGAGCACTCACTGGCGCTCATAACAGCCGTTATACCATGGTCTGTCTGAATACTCTATTCTGATTGGCTGGCAGGTGTGCATTAAAACTGTTTAATGCACAGGTAGTTCCAAGTTAGTTTAATCACCGTTCTATATTAATGCGCTGCTTTAATTGATGCACACTAACCAACACGCATCACTCGCTCGCACACCAACACACAGACAATCTCATTCAGATTGCGCTGTGCATACACAGAAACTTCTGGTCAACGCTGCCCCGTGACTTTTATTAAAATCTGCATGAAATCAGAAACTATTTACTTTACTAGCGCACATTGGTAGACTTGATGTGAACAATTAATCCGTGCAAGTTAATTTGCTAAAAAAAATAGTTTGCATTTGCTTCCACTCTGGAATGGCATTCCTCCTCTGATGACGTCAGTTTGACGGCTTGGGCAGAATATCCTTTAACACACCTCTCAGACAGACAGACAGACAGACAGACAGACAGAGAGACAGAGAGACAGAGAGACAGACAGCCAGACAGCCAGCAAGACAGACAGACAGACAGCCAGACAAACAGCGAGACAGACAGCCAGCGAGACAGACAGACAGACAGACAGCCAGCGAGACAGACAGCCAGCGAGACAGACAGACAGCCAGCGAGACAGACAGACAGCCAGCGAGACAGACAGACAGCGAGACAGACAGACAGCGAGACAGACAGACAGCGAGACAGACAGCCAGCGAGACAGACAGACAGCGAGACAGACAGCCAGCGAGACAGACAGCCAGCGAGACAGACAGACAGCGAGACAGACAGACAGACAGCGAGACAGACAGACAGCGAGACAGACAGACAGCCAGCGAGACAGACAGACAGCGAGACAGACAGACAGCCAGCGAGACAGACAGACAGCGAGACAGACAGACAGCCAGCGAGACAGACAGACAGCGAGACAGACAGACAGACAGCAGCGAGACAGACAGACAGACAGCCAGCGAGACAGACAGACAGACAGCGAGACAGACAGACAGCCAGCGAGACAGACAGACAGCGAGACAGACAGACAGACAGCGAGACAGACAGACAGACAGCCAGCGAGACAGACAGACAGACAGCGAGACAGACAGACAGCCAGCGAGACAGACAGACAGCGAGACAGACAGACAGCCAGCGAGACAGACAGACAGCGAGACAGACAGACAGACAGCCAGCGAGACAGACAGACAGCCAGCGAGACAGACAGCCAGCGAGACAGACAGCCAGCGAGACAGACAGTCAGCGAGACAGACAGCCAGCGAGACAGACAGCCAGCGAGACAGACAGCCAGCGAGACAGACAGACAGCGAGACAGACAGACAGCCAGCGAGACAGACAGACAGCGAGACAGACAGACAGCGAGACAGACAGCCAGCGAGACAGACAGCCAGCGAGACAGACAGACAGCGAGACAGACAGACAGACAGACAGCGAGACAGACAGACAGCCAGCGAGACAGACAGACAGCGAGACAGACAGACAGACAGACAGCGAGACAGACAGACAGCCAGCGAGACAGACAGACAGCGAGACAGACAGACAGCCAGCGAGACAGACAGACAGCCAGCGAGACAGACAGACAGCGAGACAGACAGACAGACAGACAGCCAGCAAGACAGACAGCCAGCAAGACAGACAGACAGACGATGCATTTATATAGTGCTTTATTGTGCATTGTTGTACACCCAAAGCGCTTTACAATCATGTGGGGGGGGGGGGGGGGGTTTCTCCTCAACCAACACCAGTGTGCAGCATCCACTTGGATGATGTGACGGCTAACACAGGACAACGGCGCCAGTGATTGCGATGAGTGAGAGACTCAAAAATAAAACCACGCCCTCCATTCAACAATATTCCAGTTCAGCTGGAAATACGTCACTACACTGAAATAAAGACAGCAGCAACTTACGCTTCAAGCGGACTTTAATAAAACAGCCCATCACTGTTTTTGATTTTTTGTTATATGGTTATATTTAACGGGTCACTATATGCCAAGTGAGGACCAAACCAAATATCCAGGTGCACGTATGAGAACCAGGCTGAAAACATATGTGCACCCCTGTTTATAAATAATAATAATAATGTTTATTAAATTGAATAAAGGAACAACAATTATTGATTCAAATAAAATACTACATGCATGGAAAAAAAATAACCCTGAACGACATTTACCTGCTTCACATAGATCCGAGACCTTGAAAACAGGTCCACGATCTCAGGATGGTGTCTGCTCTCCTGGTTTCCGTGTCCCAGGCTAAAATTTGTGTTGATTCCCCAAGTGTACACTTCAGTAGGGTCTGCGATGAATCACATCAACAAAGTGAGTTATGTTAAGTTGTGAGGAAACAAATACTGTTTACAGATCCAAGTCTCTACTCTTCAAGCAAGAATTCAATCATGTCACGCAAGTTCAACTCAACATGGTGTCTAACAGCACAGCGTGAGTGGATTTTGAATCTGATATCGTGTGCTTGGATCCAGAAATGGTGGTGTCAGACTAAACATGTGTACTGATGAGGGACAATCTTGGTTTCAGTGATTTAAGGTTTAAGCCAAAAACAAACATACTCTCATTTAATCGCCATCGTGTCATTAAAAACCCTCATTTGACTGTTATTTAATTTATATCATTCACATGTACACATATTCAATCTTGGAGCATGAAGGTGAAGGACTTCGTTTGGACTGATTAATGAAACCAAAAAAACACTACCGGTTCTGACGGGTCTAATAACTATACGTCAATATTGCACTTTTGAAAAAAGACATGCAGGTATAGAATGATACGAGTATGGATAAATGAGGACAGAATTTTAACATTAAAGTAAACAACTAATTTAAAAATGATCATAAATACTTCTTCAGCACTGGCACAATATTAATAAGGCAATGCATTACCAGTGTTTCGGAACACAACGTGAGCTGGACGGTCCTTCACGGTGAGGTCTAGGGCAGAAAGACCCTCCTTGTCCTGGATGGACAGCGCTCCACCACGCTGGGAACATATAACACGTGCAATGAAAGACAAACACACAAACCAAGAAACCACTGGAACAGATTCAGCTGTTCTGGGGACTCACTGAAATCTGCAGTCATTCTCAACAGTATCACCCGGGCCAATTAATCAGGCATTATTACTGGTCCATGACTATAATACTCACTTGGCCAAACTAACAGAAGTGGTCTATCGCTGATATGACCGTGACAATATAAGCCAGTTTTGGATGGGAAAAAGCACACTGTTTGTTTTCAGTTCACTTTAAAAGGTGAAGTGTGCACAGTGTTGCCAATCTGCGGTTTTCCGTTGGATATGGGATTCTTTAACAGTGTTGCCGTGGGTTGTTTTTCTAGTCCGATGGTTGAAGCGACCCCAATAACGTGACATTTAGCCTCTACAATGCACATTTTACCAGAGGAACATCATCAAAAAATGAGTATTTTTACCCCCCAGAATGCAATTTTCCTAAATTCGAAACGCCATTGGGCTAGTTTGATCGTAAGCCCCTCCCCTCGAACACAGACTAGCCAATGGCAGTCGAGTATTAGTTGCGCGGGGAGGAACTCGGACATCTTTAGGTTTCAGCGCCATTGAGAAACATTGGCGGATCTGAAGCTTGCATCGGTTTTATGGGTTTATGAATCAAAAATGGAAACACGATGTGCCTGGGGTACTTGTAACACTGATTTCAGGTATCCTGAGAGGACGGGCAATATAATTTATTTTATGACATTTCCTGAATCCAAACAAAACTGAGTAAAATGTCCCCAAGTATTCAACCCCAATACAAATAAAGACAAAAATGCATAAACGAAGGTCTACATTTCAGTGTCTCACCACATTAAACTGGTTAAATGTACATTAATTTAATCGTACCGTGCGATACATGAACAGTGTTGATCCTCCTCATCCACGTAATATGAGACTTCTCCCGCTTGCATTGAGATCTATAAACCCTTGCTTCGAGATACCCACCGTATTTATTTTTAAATATTTTATGAATCCCTCCATGGAATATTTAATTCCCATTTGGTGGCCTTCTATGTCCAAGATTGTGCAAAAACATCGTGGGACAAGGTTTTCACACAGCAGCTGTCAATGTAAGACAGTGAGCAACTCGTTTGTTTGTCCGAGGGAGCAACAGTAACTAAGGGGGGCGGGGCTTACCGATAGCTCAATTGGGTGAGTTTTGTTGTGAAAACCTGGCAACCCCGAGTATGCAGTTTCTATGCCTCTATAATAATAATAATAGTAATAATTTGTTACATTTATATAGCGTTTTTCTGAACTGCAATTTTGTGCACATTTCACTTCGTCAAGGCTGCGTTTATTTGATGATATTAATTAGTTTTTTTATGAATAGAAGAACAGCATTTAACTGAAATATAAATCTTTTGTAACTTTACAAACTGTTTGTAAAAGGTTCACAAACCTTTGATCAATTTAATACATCCTTTCTAAATAAAATTAATTTCTTTTTTTTTTACCTCAAACATTTGAATGCTACTGTAATACAGATTCCCTAAAAACATTACGCAGTTAAAACGGCCTTCAACATTAATAATAATCAGAAATGTTTCTTGAGCTGCAAATCAGCATATTATTATGATTTCTGAAGATCATGTGACTCTGAGTAATGATGCTAAAAATACAGCTTTCCGTCATAGGAATAAATGACATTTTATAATATATTTACATAGAAAACACTTATTTTAAATTATAATAATATTTCACAATATTACAGAATTTTTGTAATAGACACTTCTTTCAAAAACATTAGAAATCTGAATTACTCCCCACTTTGACCAGTAGTGTTTTTCAGCATTATACTGGTCACCCTTCTATCTAAATACTGTATTGCAGCAGTCAGTGCAACACTGTATTAATGAAGCAGTGCTCACCTTGATGAGCCCCATGAGGCAGTGAATTTGCCCGTAGAAGGCGCTGCGATGCAGTGCGGTCCAGCCAGACTCCTTGTCCTTCGCCAGCATGTCGGCGTGTTTGCTGTCCAGGAGCCACTGAAGCAGGTCACGCTTCCCCACAGAGGCCGCGAGGTGCAGAGCCGTGCGTCCAAACTCGTCCCGCAGGGTAGCTGCATTGTGACAGTGGACGGACAGAAAGCCCCGCAGACGGCCCTCCGAGCCGCTGGTCAAAGCGGAGATCACGTCCTCTGCGTGCCTCACCGAGCGGCACTTTGCGGTGCAGTCTGGGCTTCCCAGACTCATTTTAGCTTAAGTTACAAAACACCCACAAGCTTGTGCTTTAACTTCTCAGACGAACACAGAAATTAATTTATCAAATGACTGCAATAAATTAAAGCAAACAAAATAGGGACTAGGTTTAGTGAATTCAGGGCGCTAGAATTGTGCATGTGTTGTGATTCCACAGCACCCTAGCGGCCCGAGACTGAAGATCTAGCTCATCTCAATCCACCATGACGGCAATACATTCAACAAAACAATCATTAGCACCAAAGAAAATACTAATTTCTCTGTACAAAAGCATACAAATATATTCCAGTTCTCTCAAAAAATAAGTTAACTTCTCTATCTATAGTATTTTACAAAAGGCCAATCCTGTACGGTCCATTCAAGAGTCCATCAACTTTGAGGGGAAAGACTCCTTCCCCCCAAAACGCTCCACCATTTAAGCCTCCATAATTGCAAAAGGTGCCTGAAAAGAAAGAATGGCTTTCAGATTAATATCAACTTCATTATATAACAATCCTACCAATTAAACTGCTAAATTAACCACATCGTTGTTTCTTTATTCGTGACTAGACTAAACTGAAATTTGAACTAATTTCCCCAAACTTCACACAAATTAACCACAAAGCACTCAAATTTGTTCTGTTTTATGCAAAATTATACATAACATAAACGGGTATTTTATTAGTTATGGATGCTTTTTTTTTGTGTGTGTGTGTGTGTGGGGGGGGGGGTCAAATTCAGCTATTCTTAAAGTAAAAAATAAAACATATTTAAATAAATAATCTTGCTTTTTAACCTCAACAGTTTATCTACTAACAATATTCAACACAGCAGTGGACTTTGTTGAGATTATCACAGTATTAATATGTAATAAATCTCAATTGGATGCTCATATTATTTTAAGATTGGGTCTAAGGCAAAATATTAAATATATACCACAATGGCATTAGAAAAGTAGTAATAAAACTGCTTCAGTAGGAAGACGTCAAATAAACTAACAAACAAAGGTTTATGGAATAATCTTTTTGTACAGTCTATGGGAATAATGCAGAGCTTCAGAGTCAGAGTTTAACATAATCTTGCAATGTGCTAATAAAAAAAAATAATAAAAAGTTCCCATACTTGAAGAAATATTATGAAGTGCTGCACTTGTAGTTCATCATCAGCTAAACATGAATTCATGCTTCAGTTTGGGGATATTACTGATCATTTTATGATCATAAATGTGTATAAATCTCAAATATCTGAGCAAATGATTCAGTTCAAACCATGTGTTACCATCTGGAGACCACACACACACACACACACACACACACACACACACACACACACACACACACCCCTCTCATTAAACCTAACGTCAGTCAGACATTACTCTGATCCAGCTGTAATATTTAGTGGCGATAATAAATCCATTAAAACACGAACCGATCGCACATATGACAAAATACTGTGTGAGATCTGATATGAAGTCTGTTCAGAGTGACACATCATCATAATCATATTTATGAACCATGTTGAGCTGAACTATGCACTGAAACAGCGCCAGATTAAAGACAACGCGCTAATATCGCTCGCTCACCTGACGCTAGATGAAAGAAAGGGTCATGTTTGTGTTGTCCTCTGTGCGGCAGATCCACAGAAACATCTTTAAAGGAAACCTTGATGTTTTGCAGCAAATATGTTGCAGTGAAGTTAGTCGGTTGAGAAAGCGCTAGAAGTGTAGACACACGAGTAAAACGAATTCTGATTGGCCCATCAGACATGTCTCCTTACATTTCATTGGACAGTTCAATTTGCAGACTAGTATCGTTATTTGTCATTGGACGGCTCTTGGTGTCAAACGGACTTCACCGTGTGTGCTTGTGACACAAACAAGTCATATTTTATTGTAAACATTCCAGTTATTTATGATAATGCGCTTATCTTGTTGACGGCCTACACTGTATGCTGGTTGCTAGTGTCATGGAGAGTTGGCAAGGGAGTCCCCTCTCTTGCGTCAGCCATGCGGGGGCGGGGTCACATGACTCATATTATCATAGATAGATAGATAGATAGATCGTTAAGTTATGTTATTTCGATTATTTAAATCTACTCTTGCAAAAAAAATGACTGTAAAAAAATTGCTGAGAAACATTATGATTTCTATACTTTTTGTAAATGCATAATAGAAGCTTGACACTCGTATTTATGGTGTCTATTGTTTATGTCATGTTTGTTTACATTTACGCATTTAGCAGACGCTTTTATCCAAATTGCATTCAGGTTATACATTTTCATTAGTACATGTGTTCCCTGGGAATCGAACCCACAACCTTCTGCGCAGCTGACGCAATAATCTACCACTGAGCCACACACTGAGCCACTTTTGGTTAATTTACTTGTAAAAGAATGTACCATTTGGAAAACTTCATAACTCTGCTGGATCTTGCTGGATCGTGTGTGGTCCCTGTCGCCCCCTGTTTGCTCGTGTTGGTACAGTCCGGTGAATAGCGCACAGTGTGGATCCGCGAGCGGCGGGGGGGGGAGTCATTACAGCGAGCGCAGCGGGACAGAGATGCCGAGCCCCGAGCTTTATACCAGAAAACACACGATTACGGGTTCCTGGATCGACGGTGTCTTTTTAAAATATCAGGAACTTTAATAACAGCTCGGACTATTTGGACAGGACTCGGTCGAATGATTGGGAGAAACCAACGTTACTTTTGAAGAAACTAGTTTTTGTGTTCTGGACTTGAAAAAGCAGTGACGATACAAACGCACGGAATTCAGAATAAACGCATCTCGGATCGTTTGCTTACTACTGAGGAGTTAAAAGTCCGAGGAACTATCCCGAATGAAAGAACAAAGAAAAAGATGTGAGATTGTACGTTAAACGGTTGTTTGAGAAGCGCGTGCACGTTGCTTTCATCTCTGTGGAGAGATAAATACTTTCCCGCCGTTTGATTTACATCGCCTCAGAATGTCTGATGTTGGATTATTGCATTGGTTTCAACTTCAGGGAAAACAAAGGAGCATGTGTAACCTGACTCTCTGTGTTTTACTCATCCTGACGTGTTCCTGCTCGTCCTTATCTTCATGTCCTGCCCAGTGCTCTTGCAAAACCACGGTAGTGAACTGTGTTAGCCAAAACTTGAGATCCATCCCACAGCCCCTTCCAGAAAACATCACCACAATTAACGTCAATGGAAACGAAATAAGGAATCTGAACAATGAATCTTTCCCCAGGCCGCTGGAACATTTAACAAAGCTGTATGTGTCTGGAAGCCAAGTGGAGCAATTAGACTCCATGGTGTTTAAAAACTTGCCACGTTTGCGTTTACTTGACCTCAGCAACAATGGGATTTTACAGTTCAGCGTTGAGGCTTTACCTCAAGACAACAAAATTGAGGTCCTAAACCTCAGCAAATCCTTATACAATCACTCATACATCGGTGTGTTTGCAGATATCTTCAAACAAAGCCTGCCTAAAGTCTCCCATCTTGATTTGTCCAATAATGACCTGGTGCTCCTTCCAGAAGGCATATTCACGGGCTTGACGGACCTCACTGTTTTGGATTTGAGGAACAACTCCCTTGTTACAATCGGGAATGATACGTTCTGGAACCAGGCACTTAAAGAGTTGGACTTACGAGACAATGCGCTGAAAGTCTTGTCCAATGTGACCCTAGAGAAGCTTAGTTCGATCTCTGATTTGCAAGTCAGACTCGCAGGAAACCCGTGGCGCTGTGATTGCAATATTGAAGACATGCTGATTTGGCTGGAGAGGCATCAGTTTGTGGTGGACAGATTAAACCTAACCTGTTCTGGCCCGGCAGAACTAAAAAATATCCCACTTTTAACCCTGGAACAATCACAGCTCTCGTGCTGGAGCAACGCCGGAGAGGCAATGAACCGTGCACTGGAGCCATCCTATGTGTTCCTGGGGATGGTTCTTGCCCTCATTGGGGTCATCTTCCTTCTGGTCCTTTACCTTAACATGAAAGGGATCAAGAGGTGGCTGTACAATATCCGTGACGCGTGCAGAGATCATATGGAGGGATACCATTACAGATACGAGATCAACTCAGACCCGCGCCTAGCCAACCTCAGCCTCAACTCTGATGTGTGACGAGACACATTTGGAGAACTGGCTTGCACTAATGGCACGCAATCATCGGACTCTAGCTTTGCATGAATACATATATAACTAGAGGTTTGCTGTGACATGCATTCTTTTCAGTCGTATAGGACGTTAACTGGATTTTCCAAGCATCAACCCACTACAGGCTCATATATGCTGGTGTGTTGCTATAATGTTGTGACGCATGAATCAAGTGCATACGTTTATAATTCATATTTGCCTTTTTATAAAAGCACAATGGATGGGACTGTAGAGGGAGTCTGTTTTTTCTGATGAAATCTGAAATTACAGAGTAACCTGTCCTTTTGCAATATGTCAGAACAAACTGTTATGCTATTTTTTTATAGCTTAGTTAATTTCTTCTGCAAAAAAATATGCCATGCATGTATTATGTATTTTTCATTGATGTATAATCATGGCAATATCCACTTTTTTATGATGAGTTATTGGTTTTATATTGACATTTGTTGGCTGGACATAAATCAACTCTTTTCTGGGGGATGCCCTGTTGAATTAAAGGTCTTGCACTGATCTTTTCTCTCCAGTCCAGTGATTTTAGCTACAGACTTTATTACCAGGCTTTTTATACATTTAGTATTTTTTAATGATTGCTACTGAGATAATTTTTTTTATTAAATATCAGAACTTGAATTGCTTAATTTTGACACAGTCATTGGACTACTACAATAACAGCACAGCATGCATTATGCATATTTGATTATTGTAATAATAGTAACCTAAATAGCATTATTTATTAAACTGAACATACACCCAGTATCACATTCTGGAAGACTGTATGAATATATTTGTCAAGGCTGTTCATCGTCCTTCAGGCCGTGAGGATAGACCGTGGTAAAACAGCACCTTACACCTACTCAAGGTGCTAAAGCTGCATAACATTAAAAAACATCTGTTCGTGATGGGCCTGCATATTAAAACGACAGTCGAGAGAGACATTCATGCAACATCAATCATGACTGATCATTTCCAGAGACTGATTTAATAGCCAGTATTAGTGGCGTGTTATTTGTTATGTTTACGCTTGAGAAGCGCTGAAATACAAATGGGCTTCTTAATGAACATTTCCTGGTCTCGCCAGGCATGTTATTCCAAAGAAAAGCAATTTATCTTCATTTTTAATAAACACATAATCAATTTGCCATCTCTTTCAGTTGACGTCACAAATGCCTCCGCTCTAAATCACCTCACTCTTTTACAAAGCAGTTGTGATTCAATCAATTTCCCACTGATTTGTGTTGTTGTTGTTGAGAATTGTAGCATTGTTGCAAGCATTATAGTTAAAACAGTATTTGACGCTGACTTGAGCCATAAACTGTCCTCTCATATGCTGGAATAATTGTTTTTCTTGTCATAGCACTCAGGCAATGGTTGCTTATTAAACAATGAAGAAATATGATTAATTATTGACTAATGCAAAAGGCAACAGGAATGATGTAAACAGAACTACATAATGTGAAAGCTGTGATATTTAATGATAAGACTGGTAGCAGAACCTGAGCTGAGGCTATATGAGATACTCGTGGCCCATCCAAACAACAGCTAATATACATTTGATCTCCATTCAACCGTGTGTGACTACATGTCGTTCGCTCTCTTAGCTTTGCATCTTATTGTGATGTAGCTTACCATAAAAACTATTGTTTTGTCTGCTGTAGATTTAAAGTGATTTATGTTCTAACCATATTCCAGGTTTGGATGACATGATCTTTGATGCATCAGTGGAGTTAACCATACATTATTCATTTAGTATTCAAGGAATGTAATGTATCAGTATGTGCATTACATGGGAATTGCACCCTTGATGGCATTGCTATTGCTAGGCAGGCAAACGCCTTCCAGAATAAGGTAAATCAAACCTGTTTCACATCTGAAAGTAAGTGTTTTTACCACCAGACCGAAACAATCAGCATCATGCGTTGTGTTGTGCAAGCATTCACATTTGTGTTTTTGCGTAGTATGTCTCTGGCCTGGTGTGTTTGCATTATAACCTCACATGTTTGTTTCTGGTTTATTCAGAATTGGCTGATTGGTGCTTCTACAACCAAGTTCTCCCAATTTCAAGTCTTGCATGGTAAGCACCAGCGCCGTCTGCTCTGGTTTGTTGGCATCGTTTGGCCGCTGAGCTGAGCAGGAGCTCGATGGTTTGTTGGCATTGTTTGGCCGCTGAGCTGAGCAGGAGCTCGATGGTTGTTTCTGTGTGTTAGGTTGAATCTGGCAGCCGATGACACTCCAAGGAATCGCCACACCTTCCCTAGAGGACAAGGCTCGGTCGCACCTCTCTTGGGAAGGAACAGGTGCTTGCTATCTCACGTTTCCATGATGAACATCTCGACCTCATGCGCTCGCTGTGCGGCGGGTGACTCTCGGCACACTTTTATTAACGACGTAGCTCAGACATGCTTGGCAGGGCAGGTGTAATCTGATGGAACAAAACAGGCGGGAGAACCTTTAAATGAGGGCTGGTGCTTTCACTTTGCCATTGCAACCTTATAAACCTAGACTCCAAATAGATGAAAGCAGGATTGGATGTTTCAGCCAACTGAGACTTTTTTACAGACTCTACAACTTTTGACTCGGCTATTCGTTACTCAATGTAGAAATCTCAGTTTCCTTGAATCTGCTTGTCTTCACCCCCAGCTGCTTTTGTCCCTGACTGTGTTGCCACCTTTTACAGTTGATGCTTTAACTCTCCATTCATTCATTTTGAATGCACAGCCTGCCGCATGAGACTGACATTCACTTTTATTATTATATTTTTTTGCAGGGCTTGCCTAGGCTCTCATAGCAATGAATTGACACAGAGTCTGGTCCACTTTGCAGCTGATTCAGCCCACAGGCTGAGGACGTCTTCTTAAAGGGAATGCTTTAATTAAAGGCATGGCTGTCCTCACAAACTGTTGAACAGATCACATTAAATATCTGTTGGTTTTGTAATCAATTTTTGTTAATTGAAATCTTCTGATGATTTCACAAACATAACTTAGGCCCTCACAGGTTGCTATACCGAAGCTTATGATATAAAGTCGCCTTGTCCACGATTGCCAAACGCATAGAGTAAGGAAGAACTATTCAATTAGTCAGCAAACCCCAAGTAATTCATTAAAAGTAGAGTATAATGTATGTGCCTCTGGCATAATTAAATATAAAATGAACTATAACATCCTTCAGTTCTCCCAAGCACTCTCTCTGTTGGACAAACTGATAGTTATGTTGTTACTTGCTTTTACCAATGAATATAATGACTGCATTTAACAGACTAGGCCCGGTGTCACAGACAGGGCTAAGACTAAGCCAGGATTGGGCCATAGTTTAATTAGGAAATGAAAGTAATTTTTTATAAACGTGCCTTAGAAAAAACATTGCTGATGTGCATCTTAAGACAAAACAAAGGCACTGACAAGATCAGTGCATGTTTCTTTCAGCTGAAAAGCTCAGGTTTACATTTTAGTCTAGGACTAGGCTTAAGCCTTGTCTGTGAAACCGCGGTAACAATTTACATTTTAATTTAAACTTAATACAGTTATCCATATACCTGGGACATAGCTGTAATGTACACAAAATACAACTGTATAAATACTGATTTACTGTGTTATTTATGATCATAGGTCATTATTTTAGAGACGGTTTTTCCTCAATAGGGTAATGCATGTGGAGCCATATTCCAGTGTTTACAGAACAACATTCTTCATCTTAAAAGTATTGCTAAGAGGACTTTACTGTAATACATTACTGGCTAGGTGTCCTGCTGTCTTCATAAACAATTTGTTGGTTCAAAAGCAGGTTTAAAGTCCTTTAACAGATCATATTATCTATATTTTATCATTGTCATCATCTGCCTGTTGTGTTGTGATGAAGGATAATGATAAATGATATGACAAAATACTGCTACTTATGAAGCACTTAATAAGTCTAGTTTCTCTCTGTTTGATCTTCTATAATCTGGCAACCTCATGGTTATAAAATCTTCTCTGGAATAATCTGGGACTCATCAAGACTTATATTTCTTCCGAGTCTTGTAATATATTACATTAGTCAGATCTGAGGAATCATTATAAAAATGAATATCACTCATGCAACATTCTCACTGCTCTTATACACATACGTCCATGAACCACAAAACCAGTCAATGTTCTGCAAAATTGAGATGTATACATTATCCGAAAGCTGAGTAAATAATATTTCCATTGATGTATGGTTTGTTATGATCGGACAATATTTGTAAATCTGAGGATGCAGATTGAGAAAATCCTCTTTAAAGTTTTTAAATGAAGTTCTTAGCAATGCATATTACTAATCAAAAAATAAGTTTTGATATATTTACAGTAGGAAATTTACTAAATATCTTCATGGAACATAATCTTAATATCCTAATGATTTTTGGCATAAAATAAAAATAAATATTTTTGACACATACAATGTATTTTTTGCTGTTTCTACAAATTTACCCCAGCGATTAACACTGTTTTTGTGCTCCAGGGTCACATATATTCATAATACTCTGTGTCAGCACCACAGCCTGTTTACATGTTAAGCATGGTCATCATCTAAACACAATCTTCATGTTTTTAGATGGTTTCTATTCTTGTTTTCTAGATGTGTGGACAAAGAAGAAAACGGGACGAGATACTTTGAGAATATATTTAGATGAGATTTACAAATGAAACTGATTTGGCATCTCAAACACATATAGTGGCTATATATACTATCACCAGTGTCGGGGAAAGTTACTTTAAAACGTAATGCGTTACAATATTGTGTTAATCCCTTAAAAAGTAACTAATTACGTTACTTAGTAACTTTTTATGGAAAGTAATGCGTTACATTGCTTTTGCGTTACTTTTTAAATATGAGCAGGGCTTGATTGTAGGTTTTTAATACAATAAGTTATATTTATAGCAAATATAAAAGCCTTTCACACCAAAAAGTGTAATGAATAAACCTCAGACTGAAGGACGAGTAAATCACGTCTGTACAGAAGAACACAGGAGAAGATCAACACTCTTCAGTGATAAAACAATCAAGCACAATTATTAGTTTATCTAAAGTCATTATTGTTTATTAATATGGTTGAACTGATCATCAAAGGTCAGCAGCAAACACATCGGTTAATAAAATGAAATTAGATATATTTGTGTTGTTTAA
Source organism: Oxygymnocypris stewartii (assembly GCA_003573665.1). NCBI lineage: Eukaryota > Metazoa > Chordata > Actinopteri > Cypriniformes > Cyprinidae > Oxygymnocypris > Oxygymnocypris stewartii. The sequence continues at coordinate 234,790 of QVTF01000004.1, forward strand.
CATATTTAATTATTGCAGGTTTGGTCATATTCTGAGTTTGTATTTCACTGTTTTAATTAATTTTGATGAATACTGAATCTGTTTTTTGCGAGTGAGATGAATTAATACACATTCATATTTAATCTAGATTAGATCTACAGTAAGATCATGTTCACACGGCGCACTCAGTCAATAAATGGGAAAAAAGTAACTCAGATATTTTCTAGTAAATTAAAAAGTAATGCGTTACTTTACTCGTTACTTGAAAAAAGTACTATTATTACGTAACTCGCGTTACTTGTAATGCATCACCCCCCCCAACACTGACTATCACACTCATAAAGCATCCAAACCCCATATTTCTAATTATGATATTAAGGGAAAGGCTCCTTCTGCTTAATATAGAGTTATGATGCATTATACAGTGCCAGTTCATCCCTCCCTGCTGAGTGTTATTAAATGACCGTAAAGATAAATGAAGACAAAACGAGTCGACAGCCTCTGAGAACAAATTGAGACGTGTGCTGCAGAACGGAAAGAATGGCCTTCATTTATTCTGATAAAACACTGTTCTCAACTCTTGAAATAATACCCTTTGGTTATACCGAGAAAGGTCAACCTTACAGTCAACAAAGGGGAATTGTGATCGCAAATCACAATGATGATTAGAAGGCGTTTTCATTGGTTCATCATTACCGTTCACAGCCTTTGTTACCTGCGCTATGAAAACAAAATCAGGAGACTACCACAACTTAATGCATGGATGGAGTTAAATCACAAATGTGTTGAATTAAACCTCTTAAGTTGCAAACATTATTTTCCCATATACAACAAATGCAATACATGCACATAAAATTTCCATTTATGAAATATTTTGTCATGTGAAGTAAAAGCATGCACTTTATGAAACCTTTTAGAAAATCTAATATTTTGTAGATATTAACATGCATATCTAGACCATTCAAATACTTGTGTATGTACATGTATATCCATCCTAAAACCCATTAAAACATGTCGATATTATATAAACGATAAACATGTATTTCAAAATTATTACAAAACACATATAAACTTACTGATTTATGTATATACTGAATGTTATTTTAATGAAGTTGTATGTATATATATATATATATATATATTAGTTGACATTGATTGCTATATAAAATACTTTGAAAAATCAGTGTACAGCATATTGTCTATCATTAGCCTATAAAATTTAGTACGGGATTTTATTTATATTATACACTTGTATCTACCCAGAGAATATACTTATGTAAAAATGATATATCGTGTTATAGGTAACATATGCAATTCCACTCCTGATATTGGTCAATATACAGTTTATTACATTTCCGTACGGGCTGATGACTTCTGCTGACATAATGATGTTGATCATAATTACACAGCTTAAGATTGTATGCAATGTAAACTGTTTTGAACTGAAGGTTTAGTTATTATTCATAATCCCTTTTAAATAAATAAGTAACTTACTGAAGTTGTCTCGATAAACTGGGCAGTGGACTTTTAGTTCCCAGCATGCTTTACATAGTACTGGATAAAGATAATAAATGTTGAATTTAAGTGCTATTTTATTTTATGTTGTTGTTGTTTACTCATAATAAAAATAAAAAAAACATAGTAAAATCTCACGGCACCCATAGCGAATCAGCTCTCTGGGGTTTTACGTCACGGCTGCAGCACAGATGAGGTTTTTTAAGTAAACTGGTTTGATTAAGGAATATTTTGGTGTTGGGCAAACTGGTCCTCTTGACCCATTTATAGTCTAAGCAGAGCTGTACAGTTGGTACAATTCACACAAGAGCCACTGTCAAGTACTGCGCTGATAACAACATGCTGCGGCCACATTTCTGGGCTCCTGTGCGTACGCATGGTATTTAACATTTCTATTTTTAATTGAACTCGTCTGCAAGATACCTACAGGTTAAGTGTGGTAGTACAGTGCAGAGAATGTGCATTCATACACAAACGCTGCCTGGTGTCTTTAATTTACACAATCGAGCTGGTCTTTAAGTATACATGATGTAATGCGTTATCAGGTTTGAAGGAATGTGCATCACCTCTGTCTTTTACCGTAAATGCACAGCACCAAGGCCAGTTGTAGATAACCGTGTATGTGAACCTACAGTCACATTATTCCTGTTAGTTTGACATTGACTGTGTCGTTTCAGTCTAAAATGTTTACCGCTTCAATGTTGGTCTCCTTTGACATGAAATATAGTGCAGGAGTCTAATTTATAATCTGTGATTCGGAGTAGACAGAATAAATCAGCATCCACTTGCTTTCTATGAAAAAGAGCAGCTATCCTGAAAATAACACGAACAACACGAGAGAGAGTAAAGGGTCATTGTGGGAACACTGGTCTTTTAATAAGTATACTAGGCAGCGTATAGGTGTAGGTAAGTATAGGCACCCAGGGGGTGTTTTCAGGTTTGACGTAGATCAGAGTTTGAGTTTCTTGTGAATCTATTTGGACAGAGATAGCTTTCCATGAGAGGACACGATGTCTGTGTCCTCTGACAAACCGAATCCTGTTCAGATAAGAATAACTGTGACTGTGGTAGTCCTTCTCCTTTATTTACTTTGACAAACACAGTAACTCAAGCTAAATAACCCCCCCCCCCCCGCTCTGTCTGGTGCACCTTCATTGTGTATTTTGACCTTTTTGCCATCGTTATGGGTATAATAACAGTTGGTGGTGCAAATATTG
>QVTF01000004.1:242500-290000 GCA_003573665.1 Oxygymnocypris stewartii
TAATCAAACTATCACAACAATGTGTGTACACTGCATGATGCCGGTGAATTTCAGAGGTGGTGCAAACATATCGCTATGCTTTCTTAACGGCTGCTTTCTCACCGCTGTCATTTTTGTTGTATGTTTATTTTGTTTTTGAGAGGAAAGCTTGACGCACATATGCATCTAAACATGTGCTGTCAGCAGCATGGACTGCGTAGATGTTCGATAACAGTATATTGCTTTAGTAAATAAAAAAACGAAGTATATCGGTATCTTGAATCACATTCAGTCTCTTGTACGTTACGTGCATGAGTGTACAAGCAACAAGTGGCTGGCTGCACTTCACTTAACAGCCAGTAGTGTCGCTAACACTCTCGTTCACCGCTCCTGACCTCTATCCGGGACGCTGGATCCCTGTCTATCTTCAAGCAACAACTGAAAACTCATCTCGTTCCACACTACTTGACTTCATCATAAACTTAAAATAAATCCAATAAAAAACTTAATCTTTCTCTTTCTCTCCTTCCCTTGCTAGCTTGTACTTATTTGAACAATGTCTGAGACTTGGTGTTAGGGGAACTTCCTCTGTCTGTTTGCCTCTTCAAGATGAATCGCTTTATGTACTCCCCAATTGTAAGTCGCTTTGGATAAAAGCATCTGCAAAATGACTAAATGTAAATGTAATATCAAGGGTTTCTGAATTCTACATATAGGCTAGTGTCTTTAAAGGGGTCAAATGATGCTGTTTTAAATATCATTATTTTTTGTAACAGAATATGTTGACATGCTTTAGTGTTCAAAAGACACATTATTTTTCAAATACTGTACATTATTGTAGTTCCTCTATGCCCCGCCTCTCAAATGCTTCGTTTTCTACAAAGCCCCTCCTTCCGACAAACACAGTCTGCTCTGATTGGCCAACCGGCACAGTGCATTGTGATTGGCCGAACACCGCAAGCACTCGTCGGGAATGTAACGCCACTTTCCATAATCGCGAGCTTCATCTTTAAAAATAAATGTAAAGACAGTTAAAATGTCCTTAGTTTTACCATCAGTTCAAGCCGAGAGGAGGACAGAGTCATGTGACAGACACCGTGATGAAGCTCGTATGTGTTTGCACACAAACCGTGGTTGTGTGACTGTCTCTCTCTCTCTCTCTCTCTAACACACACACACACACACACACACACACACACACACACACACACACACACACACACACACAATACTCCGCATTTGAGCAGTCAGTAGCAAATACTTAAACTAATAACAAACATACAGTCACTGATTCAGAAGCACCAGATTGTCATGGCAAAGTCAGAATTACCTCCTCTCCCAGTTTCACGAAACGGTCCATAAAATACGTTGCTGTTCTGTTGTAAGTGATCATAATGATTCCTAATTGCATCTACTTTCGGAAAGGCCAAATAAAGTGTTTTTGCTTTCGCCTAGAAACACAGCGTCTCCCTGACACGACTGCATCAACACTACTGTGTTACTGAAACCATGTCTTCTTTCTTTACGTGCACATTTGGGCAAATATTTCCACATCGTGATGTAGACATGTGGGGTGTGTTTGAATGAGCTGTTTTAGAGGGGCGTGGACGAGTCTTAACTTTGATAAAGAATATATCTTTGGTTTTGAGACTTTAGTCTTTGTAACTTCAGGGATCTTATCTATGCACAAACAGCGTGTAGCACTCCAAAGAGAAAGGAAAGCTTGAAATCGCATCATATGACCCCTTTAAACTCAAGTGCACACTACAAGACTCAAGCCTTTGATGTTTGTCTGTTGTAGTGCGCACACTTATCATAAAGACAACTAATGACAAGATGCATGTTGCACAATGAACAGCAGCCAGTGAGTGCAAGAGGAACGGATTCAGCAAGTGGGAGTAATAACATCAGCAACAAGAAGAAAACATCTAACTGCATGACTCCCCGAGCACTGTCTCATCCACGTTTTCGCCGATTACATTTTTTGTCTTTTTTTTTCTTTTCAGTGCAACCCCCCCCCAAAAAACAAAACGACCTTTCTTCTCTGTTGGCATATTGTCAAGAATCGGCTCTCGTGTTGCTGTTTGTGTGATTCAGGATAAATCCGGGAAAAGAAGGATTATAATTGACTATAATTGAATGCTTATAGTCTGTGATTAGTAGTGTAGTGTTTGCACCAACATGACGGATTGCAAGAGACTGTGAGTCTTTATATGTGTGCATGTGTTTTTGTATAGCACTAGCAGTATCTACTGTATCCACATCCTCCTCACAACGACACATGGGCCACATTACTGAACACGTGTAAAGCTGGGCGCTCTAAAGCTTTATATCGCTGATGTCAGAAACCAAGCACCCCAGAATGAGCCGTGAAGCTTTAATACATTCGTTAATTGTTTTCAGCTCTGAAATTTTTCATTTTAAAGTATGTACATTTATTTTAGTGCAGAGGCGGATCTAGGATTTTTTAGAAGCAGGAGCCACAATGGGGCCACCATTTACAGAGAGGGGCCAAGTTTACCGTTCAAGTCTTTGGAAACTTTAACAATAACGGCTTAAATATTTCCGTGTGTGCGTGCGAATGAATTCATTGGGAATAACATACATAATAAAATATAATACAATATTTGAGGAAAAAATGGGCTTCCCTGCCAATTTGGAGTTTTGACACTTTGTTGAATTTTGGGTTCCAACAACAAGAATATTCACGAGCATATGATAACATACAATATGTACAGCGAAATGTTGTTCTTGAACATTCTAAGAAACTGTACACATCTTTTTGTAAAACAAAAAAAAACTACTTTTTTTTGTGACCGCTGCTGAAAATTCAGCGGTCTTTGCTCAGGAGGTTGAATCCATCTACTTATTCGGCAATTACTTACTGACACGCTATACAAGGCTATATACATTATTATTTGGACATGTAACAATTATTACATTATAAAAAAATCTCTTTCATCTTCATTTAAATGATAAATATATTGTTCAATATTAGATAATGTTAGTTCTTAATGATGCTACATACTTTTATTTTAATACTACAAATAAATAAGTATATATAAACATTTACATAGTAAATTAAAATAAAATGCTTTGTTCTGTATTGTTCTGTGTTGTTAACTATTGTTCAACCTTACCTGTTTCAAATCTGAGGATAACTCTATAACTCTTAAGTTTCATGAAATATTTTTTAGAGCATGCCATGGGATTTTGTTTAGAGTTGACTCTACAATGCTAACTAATAGTTACTCACATTATCTAAGCATCCATGCAGTTTAATGTCTTGTGCTGCCCAAACTGCTTTGTCTCCATGCGCACATTCACACTTCTCCCGGATAGGAGGCTTTTAGATGTCTTTAATCATGATGCTAATGTCTTTTAAATAAAAGATTTGTTTATTGAAAACTTTCTGCTTACACTGTTTGATCCCACATTTCTTTGGTCAAACTTCTTTTATCTCTAAAATTGTTATCAATTGTCTTTCTTTAAAAACAAACAAAATAAATAAATAAAACATTCTTATGGTTTTAAGTCGATTATCTTTCCTGAAGTATTCATAAAATATAATTGTTCCTATTTGCATAAGGGCTAACATGTTTAGTCATCAACACAAGACTCTTATTACAGTTTTGACTAAAAACTAATTTTAAAATGTCACTGAGTGTTTGAAACAACTTATGCAATCTGACGAGGCTTCTTATTAATGAGGAAAAAAATACATTATTTTCATACTGTGATAACATATGCTTCCACGCAGACTACATTAGAATTGTATGCACTTTCCACACTATTCCACTATTTTCAGCCAAACAGTTGTAGCACACCATTTCTATGTGACGTGAGGATCTTTATCTCACTTTCATTTTAAACAAAATGCTACAGTTTTTGTACATGTCAGTGATGATTCTGAAAGAAAACACGCTTGGAACCTAATGTTGCTATAGTAACGAACACAACTTCCACCCGAGAAACCGCACGCTTTTATTTGAGCAAGTTTGCTTTGTAAAGTAGGTAAAGTATGTAAAGTATGTAAAGTAAGTTATTTAGCGCAGTTTTGTACATTATGCTCTTGCGCCGCCAATAAATGCACGTCCTTGAATGAGCGGTGTTTTGTAACGTCTGTTAATGTCAATGACGCGACCTATTTCAGGGGTGCCCAAAATTAAAATTTTAAATCAGTCAGGGCTATACACATGTACCTTCATATTTACATGTAAAGCTTGCGCTGCACAGGTTGAATTTCAAACGACTTAACGCTAACGTAAATCACCGATGAGTGACAGGACAGGGGCACTTCAGGGGCCAATCAGATTTCAGCTGGGGCCAGTGCCCCTCTGGCCCCACCCCTAGATCCGCCACTGTTTTAGTGGCATTTTAGTATCAATGATATACTATTATAATTATTCTTATATTTTTTATTTATTTTCATACATTTAGATTTGTATTTGTATTTAGATTTATAGATTTTTATATTTTCTTTTATTATTTTTTTTATATATATATTTTCTGTTTTAAATGTAATTTTAGTTTAAGTTAATTATTTTGCTATTTCAACAGTTGTTTAATGTCTACAGTTTTATAATTTTTTAGTTATTAGTTTTAAACTTTATTTTAAGGTATTTTAGTACTTCAATTCAATGTTATTTTAGTATCACTGAGATAGTAATACAGTTTTTAGTTTTTATTAATATTTGTATGTATTATGTTTTATGTATTCTTTGTTTTTTTAAACATTTTAAAGTTCTAGCAACTAATTTTGCTGTGTTGTTGTCATTTTTACAAGTTTTTTGTTTATATATGTCAATGCAGTTTTTATTAATTTTATTTCAGTTTTAGTTTTTTAGTACACAAACTTAAAATAAATTAAAGTGAGACATGTTGCCTTTGCAACTTGCTGAAATAAAAACGTTTTTTATATGTATTTTTTTTCAGTTAATGTTTATTCTAAGTAAAAAATGTTATGGTTTTAGTTTAATGTTTTAGTTTTAGGTAACTGTAATAACCCTGCTTCAAGTTAAACCTAAGAAAAAGAGCCCTTAAAATAAAGCAGTTATATATTGCAACAGAGGTTACTAGAAAACAGACCAGTTATTACTATATTAGAGTTCGTTTTCTCCCCGTGTAAAGAACAAATGTTTTGCAGAAGAACAAATGAGTGTTGGTTGAACTCATAAAGAAAAGAGCGTCTCTGGAGCATCACGACACACGTTATTAAGCATCTGGTGCTGAGATGTGCATTAGCGGTGCATTAGAGAGAGAATAATGATCACACACGGCCTGCACAGAGACATTCACTCTTACATAACCACCACATATTAGACTTATTTTTCAAGATATGTATGAGCTCTCCGTGATGTGAACAGTGTGTCCTGCTCTCCTGCATCTCTCTGTCCTCGAGACACACAGACTTACTCAGCCTGACCCTGTCGACAGGGACATAAAGCATGTGGGACACACAGTATGTGGGGGATTTATAACGAACTGCTTTTAATTACTTCAATGCACCGTTTACCTTCTGTTCTCAGGAGGAATGAACAAACAAGTTCCACTGTGCCACTTTACAGAGAAGAATTCACACACCTGAATACCTGCTTAGACTTCAGGATAGGCTACAATACAAGAACTGATTTGAATATTCATGTTTAGTTAAACCACACAGCAGGCTGGAGAAAGCCATCTTACTAAAATAAATAGATAAAAAATAATAATTTAAAGAAATTTCGTGTGAAACAAATGAAGAAATTTTGAAGATTCAATATTTTTTATCATACAACACTTAAAAGTGATCACGACTGTTTCAAAAGGCAAAATAAAGTTGACCACTTCTTCGAGATGTGCTGCGATAGCAACAATGTGGAGGGTGACAGCCCACGCTCTAACCTCTCTTGCAGGAAAGCACGACTCTAATCGGGCATCTTCAAGGGTCTTCTTGGTGAGGAGAAAACAGGTTCGCAATCAGACTCCACTTCAATGCATAAGCTCGCCTTGTGTATAGAGTTTGCCCAGTGTTTGTGCGAGGAGGGGGAAACGCATACTTGCGTAAAACCCGAGGCCAGCTGTGTGCAAGTACATCCATGCCCAGGGGGGCTAAGGTCAGGGAATAATAAAGCTGGCAGTGGGAGGACTCATGGGAAGCTTCCCCGAATCGAATCCAGACCATCTGGGGATGGAGTCGCCACTCTCCAGGGAACGTAAGCTGTCGTGAGAGCGCATCGGCCACATGATTGAGCTCCCCCGGAATGTAGACAGCATACAGTGACTTGAGCCATTTCTGACTCCAGAGGAGGAGATGGCAGGTGAGTTGTGGCATGAGACATGATCATAGACCTTCCTGCTGGTTGATGTTTGAACCGGGTGCAGAGTTGTCTTTGCGGACCAACACATACTTGCCAAGCAGCAGCGGCCGGAACCGCCCCAAGGCTAGAAGCACTGGCAGAAACTCCAGGCAGCTGATGTGCCAAAGCAGTGGAGGCCTTGTCCAGGACCCTGAGGTTGCCTGCATGATGCATCTAGCGCCCCAGCCTGCACTGGAGGAATCCATAATGAAAACGACATGATGGGACACCTGTTCTAAGAGAACCCTGGCCTGTAAAAAGACACGGTCCACTCAGGGACTGAACGTGCGGCAGTGCATTGACGTGATGGTCACGCGACATACGCCACAGCACTATGCCCATCTCATGGCTGTGCAACCAGTGCTGAAGTGGTCTCATATGCAGTAATCCAAGCCACGTGACCACGACCACTGATGCCATATGCCCCAGGAGCCTCTGAAAGTGTTTCAGTGGTAACACCGTCATGCCTCTGAAGGAACTCAGGCAGTTCAGCACTGACTGGGCACGTTCATTGGTGACCACGCCATCATACTCACTGAGTCTAACTCCATACAAAGAAAAGAGATTCTCTGCACAGGGGAGAGCTTGCTCTCTTCCCAGTTGACCCGAAGCCCCAATTAGCTGAGGTGGCAGAGCACCAGGTTTAACAGGGCAAGGGTGCCCTCCGCGACTTTTGTAAAGATATGGGTGGACAGAGACAGTCCAAAGGGGAGGACCCTGTACTGCCATGCCCCACCCTTGAACGCAAACCGAAGGAACGGCTTGTGTCAAGCTAGAATCGAGACGTACGCATCCCTCATGTAAAACCCCTCATCTCGGCTGGAGGGACAGGCTCGATTGCATCCTTCACCAACAGGACAGCAATCTCTTAGCACAGGACTGTGAAACACAGGATTTTTCACCCGGTCCTCCTCCGGGGGAAGGAGCGGTGCTGTTGTTACCTCCTGAAAAAGAGCAGATCCTCACATCTCCAGGTTGCCCATGTCAGGTCTGCTTCAAAGTCTGATTCTGAAAGAGGGATCAATACCAACGTGCACGAATGTCAGCTCCAGACAAAAGTGCTTCATATTTAGTTTTCTTTGCCTTTCTGAAAGAGCTTCTTGGCACTCTGTAAGACTAATGTTACTAAAGCTACTATTGTCTCTAAGGGTACGTCTCAATCAAGCGGTAACCTCCCGGCCTCTGTCTTGAAACGAATGCGCAAGTAACTTAAACTGCAATTCATCGACTGGCCACTAGAGGCTGGCTGCAAAAGGGAGTCATTCCCATAGACCCCCCATGTTAAAATGCCCAACTTTACAGCAGAAAAAAAGTATGTTTACAAGCCTTGTACAAAAAGGCGGCTTTGGTCTATATAGCAAATTTTGCCCTTCAAGACAATTGTGAGGGGGGGTGATTTTTTTTATAAATCATTCGTTTAAATTATATTAAGCCTTAAAGTTCTGCATAATTAAGGGCGTGGCCACTTGAATGGCAGGTGGATTATGTTAGGCGGGCGTGGTTTCAGCAACCAGCTCCACCCACCTCCTGCCTTTTTGCCCATTTTCGATTATCCAGGAGTGACGCGCTGCCAAGATGGCGACGGCCGGCTCCGCCCACTTTGTGTTTAAAAAATGCTGTTCAGAAACCTATGGGTGACATTGCGGACACTACGTCCAGTACACGAATTCGGGTACTGGTTAGTTCCCTGACTCACTGCGTGTCGGGACAGTGATCACTCGAATTCCAGTAACATGATTACGTACAGCGTCAACGGACAACATAGTAGAACGTCATCACTTGAATTAATAACAACAGGCAGGACCAATCAAATTTTTGTATAATTTATTATTCTCCTTAAACACATCGTTCTGTTACATGTTCTTACAACATTTTAGCCGAATATTAATTATAAATGATAGATAGATGTGATAAGTACCTGTCTAGCGATGTATGTTTATGTTGAAATATACTAAAAATGGTCTGTCTTTAATCTTTTCAAATCTTCTATCACGTGTCATTATATTCATCGAGTTGACTCGTGTGGTGGTTTATGTTTCAGGCTTCAGAAATGTGACGCTATTTCCGGAAAGAGAGCATAGTGAGTGCCGATGCTTCATAGTTTTTGCGGTGCATTGTGGGATTTTCCAAGGAGCGAATGTTCCAGTGCACTGGAAGGATTTCACGATTGAGACAGCCCTTAAAATGGCTGACTCCCTGATCAGTGCCCTGACTACTGACCAAGGGAGCTGACTGAGAAGCACCCTAGCTGTTTTCACTGATGCTGCCTTCACACGCTATCAGAAAGATCGTAAATAGAAATGTGGTAGTTAAAAATTGTATATGAAAGCAATGCGAGTCGATCACTTGAGAGTTTCTGACAGTTTCAGAGCGTGAGATTGTTTTGAGTTGCCGGTGTGCCGGCATGAGCATTAGATTTTGAAGCTCCGCCCTCTTATGAAAAGAGGGCCGGGAGCACCAGCTCATTTGCATTTAAAAGTACAAAAATGGCGTGTTTTGGCTCATACTTTAAAAGTGGCAACTTAAGCTATAACATTTTTCTGTGGGGTATTTCGAGCTAAAACCTCACATACACACTCTGGGGACATCAGAGACTCATTTTACATCTTGTAAAACGGTGCATAATAGGTCCCCTTTAAGTTTCCCAGAAAATGTCCAAATTTGAGAAAATGATGACAGGATGGTCATTTTAGTTGAACAAGTCCATTAAAATGCTTTAGCTGTAAATTCCCATGTCACGCTGATCTAGGGACCGATAAAACGAGGGGCTCTAAAATGGTTTGCAATATAATCGCGTTAGGATGCTTTTAAGCAGGACTCGCGCTGATTGTAATGAGTGTGTAGTGCACGCCTGAGCTGTGGTATTACAACTAATGACTTCTCTCAGAATAAATAATGAGCTGGACTCATTCCTTACTTTGCACTTGTTCAAGATCATGTTGTATTGAGAAAATTGACACCACTCTCAAATTCTCATTCATTTGTCATAGGATTTGAAGGAGAGACTCAAAAAAAGCATTGTTTGTCAATGTTTTTTGCAAATATTCACTCAAAACCTGATCATATAGCAGAACGAGAGATTTATAGGAGATTAACAAGCTCATTTTTGACTGGGAACATATTTTAAGCCCAGCACAATTGTTAGCGCCTTTACCATCGCTATTCCAGAGTATAAAAAATATGAAGTCCTGCATCGATTCAGTCGTCCATATATTGCATAGCAGATGCATTTGTATCATCAGCACTGGACACTGCAAGGATAAAGCACATTTTGTGAATCAGATGCTGTTGTTTGTAATCCTTAATGCAGCAGATCTCCTAGATGTGCCATTTTCAAAAACTGTCTGACATTTAAATGTCTTTATAACACATATCTCATGAAATGGTAAACCACCTTACTTATGTAGCGCTGACAAATTAAAATCGTCAAATTTGGACAGCCACCCACACACAAAAAACTCCCTTGTTCTGATGAGCTAAAAGACGCATTTTGACTTCAAAAAGACAAAATTGCTGCAAAAGGCAATGACTATTATGTTTGAATTGATAACTGTGGAACTTATCAAATGTAAAAAAGAAAATATATATTTTAATTATAAATACATTTGGCTGAAAAAGAGGCACATCTTTACATAGTTTGCTGTGCATTCAATGATTTTGATGCACAAAGAACCGCTCAATGCAAAACAACCTGTTTAACTCTTGAGAAAGTGTGTAGATTGTAAAAATCTAAATTATGGACAAATATGCAAAACTTTTCGTGTTGTCCTCAAGGGGGGGGGGGGGGGGGGGGGGTGAAATAAGGAAAACCCATCTGATATGACTGCATTAATGTTTAGTGTATTTTGTGCGTACAGAGAGCGGCCCATCTAATTAAACAGTGCATGCTGTCCTGTAATATTACTAAAGTGGTGTGAAGTGCATCATAGGTAGCAGATGTGTGGCGCTCAACTGTAACACTTCCTTTCATCACGCCGCTGATAGAGCCAATTACTACTTCTCTGGTTACGCTGCCTTTCTGAGTGGGGGGTAATTTTGATAAGAGCTTATTGATGAGGGACCTGACAAATTCATGGTCTCCTTTTTTGGCCAAAAATGATCGTTTCACCATGAAAGTAGTCCATATGACTCGTGCACCATTTCTGACATCAGATGATGGCTTTGACACGGACCCACTTTTAAGTCATTATTCACCCTCTATTTCAAAAGGTCTGAAATAGATTTAGCAATCAGATTAAAGACGGTATGAAGACACCAGGTTTGACTTCATTGACATCTAAGCTGTGAAAAACACGATGCATATGAAGAGCTGCAGCGAAGATAATTTTTTTTTTCATTTTCAATAAATAATTGCTTTACACAGATTACTGCTTTGTTTATGAATTAATAATTTGGTTGCTTTAATGGTTCTCGCACATGCATTCTTCCACTAATGTGAACGAAGCACTGAATCTATACAGTGCAAAACATACAAGTCTGTAGTCTGATTCAATATCAAATGAGTCTTTATTAGTGCTTTGTTTCGTACTGCTGTTTAATTGATAAAGCAGATTACTGAATAGCATTCATGCCACCAAAAATAAAATCTGTATTATTCATATATTCACATATTTTTTGTTTCTTTTTAAAAAAATAGCATCATTTGGAATTTTATTACATTTTTTCAAAAATATTTATTCATTTAAAGCACTAAAAGAATCATTAAGATTCAGATAGAAAGGGAAGGCTGTGATGGTGTTAATGTGTCCTGTTTTCTCTGTCCATTTATTTCCACCGTGCTGTTTTCCCCTCCTTCATCAGTTCTCTGTGTCGAGTGGATATTATGGGCCATTTTACATTCAGAGGAAAGAAACAAAACCTTTCTTTGGCAAATGTGTCAGGTGAACGGTCTAATTAGGGAATGCAGCAGAAAGAGAGAGAAAGAAAAGAGAGCTAGAAGAGCAATAAACTACAGAAGAATGGAGAGCAGAAGAAGACACATCTGCAGTGTGTTATATGCTTCAGTGTGCATACACATATTTATATAAACAGCATTCATAAACCCAATAATGTCAGGTTATGACCAGGGATATTATAATAAAATAAACCAAAACCTATTAACTAAACAAAAAAAACATGTAATTTAATTATCTCTATACTATAAACGTTAACTGAAATAAAATACAAATAACTGATTTTATTTCAATTAAATGCCTGGATGAATTACAGATGGGATATTTTTTAGAAAAGCAAACCTGTTTATGCTCTTTAACATGCCTACTAGAAAGGGTACATGAAATGGTCAGTTTAAGGAAATTGGGATGTCAATTCAACACATTAAATTATTTAAAAGGTATTTGCTATGTGTACTGTGTTAAGCTAACTGAGACGTGTCATAGCACGTGCATATCTTTGCTCTTTTGTTGATACTGATTTCTTCTGTTGTCTTCATTTGTAAGTCAATTTGGATAAAAGCGTCTGCTAAATGACTGAATGTAAATGTCTTTATATAGGATTTTGTAATGTTTTTAAAAGAAGTCTGTTCGTCAAGGCTACATTTATTTAATAAAAAGATTACAGTAAAAACAGTACAATTGTGAAAAATTATTATAATTCATAAGAAATGTTTTCTATGTGAATATCTTTTTTTTATATAATGTATTTCTGTGATCAAAGCTGTATTGTCAGCATCATTATTCCAGTCTTCAGTGTCACATGATCTTCAGAAATCCTAATAATATACTGCTCAAGAAACATTTCTGATTATTATAAGTGTTGGAAACAGTCGTGCTGTTTTTTGTTTGTGTTTTCAGGATTCACAGTTGAATAGAATGTTCAGCATTTATTTGAAATATAAATATTTTGTAACATCATAAATGTCTTTACTGTCACCTTTGATTAAATTAATGCATCCTAGCTGAATTAAAGTATAAATTAAAAGCAAATCTCACTGACCCTGAAATATTTGTGATTAATTTAAAATGATTTTAATTCATTACTGTAATTAATTTTAAGATAAGCGCTTAATCAACTGACAGTCCTAAATTGTACCATTATTGATCATGTGTTCCTGGGTTATGTCTGTGTGCATCATTTTAAAACCTAAATTCACCCTTTTAGATCTTGGCCAGGATTGTTGCATTTCAGTGCAAAATAAAGCGCGAGTGATGTCTGTCTTCTGCAACAGAATTTGCTGCAGCTAAACCCAGATTCACTGTTCAGAGCTCAGTTTGAAGGACTCGTTGTCAGGGTTGGGGTGAAGGGATGAGGCGAGGACTCGTTGTGCAGAGAGATGGCTTTTATAAATAAAAAATATAAACAAAATAGCAACAAAAACTACCCCATAGGGGAAAAACAGGACAGCTGGCAGGCTTGGCAAGACAGGACAGGACAGGATAAGGCAGATAGGACACAACAGGACAGGACACGACAGGACAGGCCAGGACAGGACACGACAGGGCACGACACGACATGACACGACAGGACACGACAGGGCACGACACGACACGACATGACACGACAGGACACGACAGGAAAGGACAGGACACGACACGACAGGACACGACAGGGCACGACACGACATGACACGACAGGACAGGACAAGGCAGATAGGACACGACACGACAGGATAAGGCAGATAGGACATGACACGACACGACAGGACAGGACAGGACAGGATAAGGCAGATAGGACACAACAGGACAGGACAGGCCAGGACAGGACACGACAGGGCACGACACGACATGACACGACAGGACACGACAGGAAAGGACAGGACACGACACGACACGACAGGACAGGATAAGGCAGATAGGACACGACACGACAGGACAGGATAAGGCAGATAGGACACAACACAACACGACATGACACAACACGACAGGACAGGACACGACAGGACAGGAAAGGACACGACAGGACAGGACACAACAGGACACGACAGGGCACGACACGACATGACACGACAGGACAGGACAGGACACGACAGGATACGCCAGGACACGACAGGACACGACAGGGTACGACACGACACGACAGGACAGGACAGGACAGGACACAACAGGACACGACAGGGCACGACACGACATGACACGACAGGACAGGACAGGACACGACAGGACACGCCAGGACACGACAGGACACGACAGGGTACGACACGACACGACAGGACAGGATAAGGCAGATAGGACACGACACGACACGACAGGACAGGATAAGGCAGATAGGACACGACAGGACAGGATAAGGCAGATAGGACACGACAGGACAGGACAGGAAAGGATAAGGCAGATAGGACACAACACGACAGGACAGGACAGGACACGACACGACAGGACAGGACACGACACGACACGATGACGAACTGGTACAGGACTGCAAACACAAGGAGATAATAAAGGGAGCAAATGAGGAGAGTAACGAGGAAAGACAGGTGGAGCAAATGAACCAATAATCAGGAAACAAGATGGGTGGGGTCAAGACAATTAACATGAAAGCACATGACACAAAGAAAACTAAGATAAAGCCACGTGCTCACACAAAACAAAAACACAAGCACATGGCCAGCAAACAAATCACCAGCCATGTGCAAAACAGGACACGAACACGCAGCTAATGAGAAAACTCATAAGCCACGTGTTCACACAAGACATGACAACAAGAATGCACACAGCCAATGAAAAACACAAGCTGCATGCCACACAGCACAAGATATAACATGAATGCACGCAGCCGATAAAAACACAAACTGCGTGCAACACAACAAAACACACGTGGACAGAAGTGCGTGCGGCCGAGCGAACTCGAGACCGCATGCTTCCAAAACGAGACAGAACATGGTGCGCGAGTGTCCGAACCCCGACACGAAACCGAAACTCAAGACATGAGTGCCGGGATCTGAACACCACGCTCCAACATGAAACAAGGCACGCAGACGAGAGAGCGCACGGCTCGAGCACACTCGAAACTGCACGCTCACATGGACATGACGGGAGTATCAGGGCTCTGTCACAAAACCATGAATGACACTAGACCGAAGTGACAGAACCCTGACACTCGTATTATAACCCGTGATAAAACTCACCTTTTCTGCTGGCAGGTTTTACACATCAGCGCTAAACCTTGTAAATCATTATGTGATCTTTCTTCCCTGACAGCTCTTTGATTTTCTTTGTTAGTCGTTTCTCTGAATGCACCGCAGACCCCTGAAAGGCCTTTTACAGACAGATCATCAAAGAGTTGAAGCGAAGTTCTGCAAACTCTGAAACTCATTCATATTTATATGCTGAAGTAAGAAAGTGTAAAGTTCTTCTCACTACACTGCTTCACTCTGCAGGTTTGTTTCATTACGATGTCTGTTAAAGAAACCGCTGCATGACAAAGCTGGGTTCACCGCAGACTTGGCCTTTCTGTAGGTTCAGCGGTGTGGAGCTCCTAATGAGACGCGGGGGACTGGTGCTCAGAGCCAGAACCTTCTCCGTCATCAGAGAGAAGAGTCGAGAGTCTCGTACAGGACCGGGTGACTGGTGCTGCTGCTGTAAGAAGTCTAAATCTGAGACGTCTGCAGGAACACCAGCTCTATTCCAAACCCTACCTCAGCATGTTAAAGCATCCCAGACCAAAACTACACACAACACAAATCAAACGGCAGCAAGATTTTCATGGTTTTGCTCACCAAGGCTGTATTTGTTTGATCAAACAAACAGTAAAAACAGTACATTTGTGTGAAGATATTGTAAAATATAACGTAGCTCTGTGATGTGGCGCTGTATTTTCAGCATCATTACTCCAGTCTTCAGTGTCACAGGATCTTCAGAAATCATAATAATATGCTGCTCAAGAAACATTTCTGATTATATCAATGTTGAAAACAGTTATGCTGCTTTGTATTTTTGTGCAAACTGATACATTTTATTTTTCAGGATTCTTTGCTGGATAAAAAGTTCGAAGAACAGCATTTATTTTTAATAGAAATCTTTTGTACACTGAAAAAAATAATAAGTAAGATTTACTTAATTTTTATTTTGCAAGTTTTTGCACACATATATTTTAAGCAAAATACAAGTATTAAATTTAGTCAAATCTAATTAACTAAGTTTGGTAAAATCAGCAAAGGAAATAAGTCAATTTAACATGGGCCAGTGAGAGTTTAATGAGTAAATTTTACTTAAATATTTGAAATGAATCTCAATACTTTAGTGCATTTCTCTCAATCGATGTAGAATTGGGACACCACCATGCAATTCAATCATATCATTCAATTATAAACATGTGAGTAAGATAGTAGACAGCTTGTTATCCTTTTAAGATAATATATCCAATCAAATAAGTATTACTCAACACAGAGAGCTCAATACTTGGTACAGCATACACAACGACGTGACAGTCAGTGCATAGTGTTTTAATAAGAATTCATCTCCAACTCCAGATGTCACAAAACAGTAAGTTACGAAACCTAACAGCCATAAAACCGTGTAAATACAACTCGAAAACAGTTACAAATATAACCTTTTGAATTATTCATGCCCCAGTGCATGATGGGAACAACGGGATCATTACTTTGATATTTACTTAAAGACAAACAATTCCAAGTAAAATATACTTAAGTTCAAACTTTAATTTCTACAAGCTTATATGGAACTTAACATTTTTAATTCTTGCCTGAACTAAATTATTTAATGTAGAAATTACATTTGTTTTTATGAAGTATTTACTTCACCAAAATCAGTGTAACATTATAAATGCTTTTACTGTGACTTTTGATCAATTTAATGCATGCTTTGTTGAATAAAAGCATCAAAAGTATCATATATGCATTGCATTTGTTTCATTTGGGTATTGTTTGCATGCAGTCATCATAGGATCACGTATAATTACTGTATACGTATAATTTGTAACTGTTTTCGAGTTGTATTTACACGGTTTCAGATGTTCCTCGCTGACTACCTTGAATGTTTGTCTGGTTTTTGCATGCTAGCATTTGCCAAAAAATTACCTTTAAGACAAATCAACATGAAGCACTGTTTGTTTTCATGATCAGACCATATGTTCACTATTTAAAGAGGAGCAAGAAAATGAAAGACAACAAAACTAATATCTTTGCATGATTGTGATACTAATGTGAGTGTGCACGTAGATGATGACTGAAGGGAAATCACCGCAATAAACATGAAATACACAAATATTAGCTATTGAGTCAAAATGTGAGTCTCAAACCTGATCCTCAGGCTTTTGAGGAACGTGTGTTTGTTCTTCTCTCAGTCATCATTGGATTGCATTGCATTAGATTATGAAATATCATGAAAGACATTATTAATGGAGATACAGAGTGATGACTGATATTTACAGTATGTATTTTATGTAAGTATCTGCTGTGCTGTTATAAAGATCTCATTGATTTACATGACAGGCGTCAGAATTACATCTGACAAATATCAGCATTTACATCAGGTTTTTTCTCGGTCTCTGAATAAAAGAAACGTGTTTTTCCTCTTTGAGCATGAGCTCCGAAATATCACTGTATCATATATTAACCATAAAAGCCTAATGTTTCAAATATTATACTGAACAGATATTTTTTATATATCTAAAGGTTCGATAAATGTTCCCATTATATATATACGGTTTTATACGACTTCTACCTCCAGCCAATAAGAGAGAAAAGCATGATTTTACTACATTATTTCTGGAACGAGTTGTTCTGCGCAGAGATATGGTTATGGTAAATATATGGTAATTATGGTTTGCCACACTTTGTCTGAATCTGGCAGATGCATGTGAAAACTGAAACCAGGAGCAATCAAACCTGCCGTGGAAGATAATATCATAACACAAATTTACAGCAGTGCTACAGGGATGATGTGTTTTTCTCATCCAAAACCCAGAAATTAGTTCTTGTGTTTATAATCGTGCTCTTGAAGCTTTTATAACTCAAGCTTTCGGGAAGATGTTTTAATAAACGTTTATTACCAAATTAATAAACCAATTTACCTCTGTCGATTATATTCAGGCTATAAAATTCCTTTGTGAAGATTATCATGATGAAGAATCATAAACTTGTGCCGGTCCAAAAGGCATCAGAGACGCCCTACAGGGTTTTCGTCAAGGGAACTATTATACGAGTTATGGATTTGATATTTTCTATCACCCCCCCCTATCCTTTTTTTATTTTGTATAGTTTTGATGACTTTACTATATTCAGATATGTAGAAAATAGTCATAACAAATATCTAAAGTTTCTGGTATAGTGTAAAAACAATTACTGCTAACTAATTCCCGGCTCATGTTGCAGGCGTCTGCTGTAAGCAGTGAGTTTGGCTCCAGGGTGTTATTTGTCAGAAACACAAGTGCTGTCAGAGAAACCGTGGATAAGTGTGTTACTCCCGTCCGGCTCCTGGGGGCCCCACAGACAGCAGCGGTGCTTTGATGGAGAGCAGTCTGCTGGCGAATGTAGTTTCCTCTAAATTAGGCGCCGAGTGAAGCGCTGCAGTGCATTTGTACAAGCACGCAGGAAAACGCCAGCCCAAAATACAATAAACAGAACCACAAATACTTGTTTATGCCATTCTGCACTGCTTTCCACGATTATAATGAGTTGCTCATGCATTCTTCTTATACTCTTATAAGTCTTTTAAACTAAGAATAGGAAAGTATACTTTTAATGTACTTCTCAGAAATATACTTAAAATGACATTTAAGTACACTTGAGTTATACTTAGAAAAAGTCTAAATATATTTGCTCCTAGAATCTGTGTTTTCAGTGTCGTATTACGGAGCCCGGTGTGGGGCCGAGTTCTGCACCCCCTAGTGTGGGGGAGGGGTTAGGAGTAGGTGTGGAGGAGGGGTTAGGAGTAGGTGTGGGGGAGGGGTTAGGAGTAGGTGTGGGGGAGGGGTGAGGAGTAGGTGTGGGGGAGAGGTTAGGAGTAGGTGTGGGAGAGGGGTTAGGAGTAGGTGTGGGGGAGGGGTTAGGAGTAGGTGTGGGGGAGGGGTTAGGAGTAGGTGTGGGAGAGGGGTTAGGAGTAGGTGTGGGGGAGGGGTTAGGAGTAGGTGTGGGAGGGGTTAGGAGTAGGTGTGGGGGAGGGGGTTAGGAGTAGGTGTGGGGGAGGGGTTAGGAGTAGGTGTGGGGGGAGGGTTTAGGAGTAGGTGTGGGGGAGGGGTTAGGAGTAGGTGTGGGAGAGGGGTTAGGAGTAGGTGTGGGGGGGGTTAGGAGTAGGTGTGGGGGAGGGGTTAGGAGTAGGTGTGGGAGAGGGGTTAGGAGTAGGTGTGGGGGAGGGTTAGGAGTAGGTGTGGGGGAGGGGTTAGGAGTAGGTGTGGGGGAGGGGTTAGGAGTAGGTGTGGGGGAGGGGTTAGGAGTAGGTGTGGGGGAGGGGTTAGGAGTAGTAGGTGGGTAGGGTTTAGGAGTTGGTGTGGGGAGGGGTTAGGAGTAGGTGTGGGGGAGAGGTTAGGAGTAGGTGTGGGAGAGGGGTTAGGAGTAGGTGTGGGGGAGGGGTTAGGAGTAGGTGTGGGAGGGGTTAGAGTAGGTTGGGGGAGGGGTTAGGAGTAGTGTGGTTAGGAGTAGGTTCTGTGTGGGAGGGGTTATAGCTCGGTGTGGGCGGGGTTAGGCGTAGGAGTGGGGTCTGTGGTCGGGTTTCGGCGTCGGTGTGGGGGCGGGGTTGGCGTCGTGTGTGGTCGGTTTAGGCGTTGGTGTGGGGGGGGGGGTTCGGAGTAGGTGTGTGGGGGGGGTTAGGAGTAGGTGTGTGGAAGGGTTCTAGGCGTTGTGCAAAACAATTTATTAAAATCCTTCAAATGAATTAACCACCAGAAGATCTTTGCTGGTTTTGAGATTAAAGCGATGTAAATCCCATGTGTGTGTGGTGTTTCAGCCTGATGACATGCAGATTGTTTGTAAAGGTAAAGTGTGTTCCCACCTGTCCTCATGATACGTGATGAAGCACAGGGAGCTCTGAGCATATTCAGAAAGATCTATGAAAATATATATTTCCTCAGTCACGTCTGGGTACACAGTGTTTCCCGACACTCACACTGCTGCGAACTCAAACAGTCATGTTTTACGAGTGCTTGGAAAGATATTAAACGTGCTTGTAATGAAGCATGATGGGTATTTACACTTTTACAGACTGCTAGACAACATCTGATATCAAAAGCCCAATTAGAAAGATATACAAGCCACCATTCGAATATCATGCAGACCTTGGTATACTGTAAAACACGCACGCACGCACGCACGCACCACACACACACACACACACACACTCGCACGCACACACACACACTCGCGCACACACACACACACACACACACACACACACTCGCACACACACACACAGACTCGCACACACACACAAGCGCACACACACACACACATGCGCACACACACACACACACACACACACACACACACACACACACACTCGCACACACACACGCACTCGCACACACACACACACACACACACACACACACGCACACACACACACACACACACAAAACTCTAAGGGTTTGATATATATATATATAAAAGTTTAATGTTTTGCATTGAATAGGTTGTTATATCTGACTTCATGTGTCACTGCACTGTGATGATAAACTGCTCCAATGGTTTCTGAGCTCAATGCATCACATCCACACGTAGGCCACCTGCAGAGAGAGGATGAACAGACTGTGTTTAGATTTATCACTCTCTCAAAGTCTGCAGTAAATAGTACAATATGTACACTGTGCAAAAAACATAGAGGATCTGTAGGACCTACTACATGCCAACATATGAAGTATATAATATACAACTTAATGCATGAAATACTTCAAAAGTGCTCAACTAGTGTTCAGAATGAACTGGAATTAATATAACTAATTATTTATCTTAATTCTTCATCTTAATGGACTACGACATTTTTTTTTTTTTTACAAAATTGGTTCAAAAATGCAAAATTTGTATTTCCAAGATGACAGCAGGTCTAAACATACAACACGATGCACAACAATTAGTGTACTACTATGTGTCAATGCAATGCACTTCATTGTTTCACACAAAGGTTGACAATAACAAAGTATTTTAATGCTTTCGAGAAGTCTGATACCATTTACAAATTTAGGAGCAGAAAGATTTTTTTTAAATTTGCATTTGATAAAAAAATACAGTACAAAATTAATGTGAAATATTACAATTTAAAATACCTGATTCCTATTTCTACATGAATATATGTTAAAATGTAATGTCAGTGTCACATTTAATACATGATTGTGGAAACCGTGATGCATTGTATTTTTCATGATTCTTTGATGAACAAAGTTTTTTGAACAGCATTTATTTGTGATATAAATCTTTTGTAACATTATAAATGACTTTGATCAATTTAATGCATCCTAGCTAAATGATTGCATACATTTCTTTCAAAAAAATTAAATACAAAATTAATTTAAAATCTCACTGACCCCAAACTTCACATCTTAGATGTGTTTAGTTTCAAAAACAACATAATGCTGAAAAATGACTAAGTCTGGGATCTTTTCATTTACAATAACAACCTGAAAATTAAAAAGCTAGCCACAAATGGCCACATAATGTAAAACACACAGACAGGAGCGACATTAAACCAAATCAGCTTAATGCAGGCCTTGAGTCCTGTGACGGATGATGATAACCTCGGGCTCAAGGCCTTCAGTGAGCTTTACACTGCCACTAACTCATGCACAACATCCAACAAGCCAGCAGTATTTCAATCACATACATCAGAGTTACGGCTGAGTGTCCTGCATCACTGTAACTGATGTACTCAAAAGTGCACGATCAATACTTCATCTTTTGGCAAGAAATTCATACTTTTATTAAGCAAGGATGCATCACACTGCTCAAGAGTGACAGCACAAACATTCATAATGTGACAAAAGATTTCGATTTCCAATAAATGCTGTTCTTTTGAGATTTCTATGCATCAAAGAATCCTGAAAAATAAAATGTATGACTGTTTTCTATTTTGCAGCAAAATGGTTTCCAGCATTGATAATAATCAGAAATGTTTCTAGAGCAGCAAATCAGCATATTATAATGATTTCTGAAGATCATGTGGCGCTGAAGACTGGAGTAATGATGCTGAAAATTGTATTTATATTTCACAATAATACTGTTTTATAGTAATATTAATCAAATAAATGCAGCATAAAAAACATACAAATTCATACCAAGTCTAAACATTTGGACACTAGTCTAAATACTGTATTACAGCAACACAGCTAGTTTAGATAGAAATGTGTTTAATTTTTATGCAAACCAAACATTGTATCATATGAATGTCAACTCTAGCATCGCTGCTAAAACGGGTCTCTGATTCTTTCAGACATTAGCTGGACCATCTATGCAAGTAAACCTGATCAACGATAACCTCTAATATCTATATAGGTCAGTTGTGTCTGCTTGCTCTCAGCACACAACACCATTGAATGAACTGCGCCCAGCATTCCCAGAGGCACGTGTGCTTGACGATATCTGACATTTTATCATCAGAGCACTGCAAAAATTGGCAGGATGAGTGATAGTTTTCCACTTGATGGAGCAAGTTCAACACCTGCAGCAGAGCAAACACATGCTGCGAGTGTGAGAAACAAGGTCAGAATAAACCCCGGCAACAAAAGAACGACCAAAAAAGTAGTTTGTTTAATGTAGCGCAAAGCTTTTATGTTAATCTCCCTATAATGTCCACTTAGAATGCTCCCTCGGCATACACATACAACATTAAATAAAGAAACATTCCAGAACTCCACATGTACCACATAATTATTCATTATTAATAATTGGTGGCAGACTTGTTCCCTCAGAACAGAGGTCTGCTCTCTCGCTGGAACTGCAGGACCCGACCAGATTTCTTGCGACGCGGGATTATATTCCCGAATAAAACGCGGTAGCGGTTGGTATTTGAACAGGTGCGGGCGGTCTAACAATATCCCGTTCACGACGTCCTTTCAGAACGGCACATCTGTGCTTTACTCTTATACAGCCTGCACCCAGGACTGCTGCACGCATGAACCAGAGTTTTGTGTATGTTTAGCCTATATCACATTAAATGACAGATGTCGTATTTATTTATTTTCTCTGCGACACTAACATGTTAACAGCTAGATGTTAAACTAATTTAGTATTTTTGACAAGACAATAAAAAAGCTAACAGGCTATTTTTGTACAACCTATATATTTGTTCTCTGCGACACGTTTTTTTCTATTGTGTTTTAAATGTTAAACGAAATGCATCCTGACAAGATTAATACAAATAAGGAATACAATTTGTGTACAACATTTTGTCCTCATGTGTTGGTAGCAAAATGTTAAAAGAATTAAAAAAAACGTCCCGCACAGACCTCTGCCTCATAACTCAAGTGCTACTGATCCGTCAAAAAATCCCTTTTCCCAAAGAATTCCTGCTCACCTCTTTTCTCTTTATCAGCTTATTGTTCTCTCAGTAAGAATGTAAATGGAAATCATTGTGTCAAGCCTTGAAACTCTTCACAGTGAGGTGTGTGTGGGGGGGGGGGGGGGGGGAGACTGCTAGGAGACAGCCGTTTTGCTTCCTTAATTGGGAGAAAATATGCCGGAGAAACAACAGAAACTGAAGTGTTTCAACCAGGCTGATACCAATGCATGCGCATCTGCTTCAAAGAGATGTTTTATTCTGCTTTTATGCATTAGGCTATAGAAAAGCATTCTTCTTTTGCACTCAAAGGCATTTCAGTTTAGGCAAGGCAGACAAGATCTACTGATGTCAGCTTAGCTGAAGGTGGGCAATTAAAAATGCTGTCAAATGGGGTGATGGGTAACAAAACCTTCAGATAAAAACATATGATCAGTAATATACAGAAGGTAGTAAGAAGACCCTTGTTATCATCCATCCTTACTCTGCTGGATCTGTCTGCATCCTTTGACACTGCAGATGATCCGGTCTATCCTCATGACAGTGACCGTTATGGGAACCGCATTTGCTGGTTGAAGTCTTACCTCATAGCAGAGTTTCCCACAGGATTTTGTGAGCGGCAGGTGACGTCACATATTCATTTGCATATTTATGGTATCATTGCGTCAAGTTTGCATACAGACGAGCTTTGGCACTTCATATCTGTTCTACTCTATGAACGGTCACATACTGTACTACAACTGAATGCCCAATAAACCTGTTCACATTATATTTTCTGTTCTCATACATAAAAGTATGAATAGTAAAAACGACCCATCAATACTACATGCTAACCAGGATCTAACTATACTCCTTAAATCCTGATTTATAATCGTGACATCGTCTGATAAAATCAATATACATCTAACTTACACTAAAAAGCGAGTATACGCGGTGGTTTTGGCTTCGGTTTAGTCTTATTCAGCGCACTGCCTGCGTCTGAGTGACAAACTGAGCTTATTAACAGACGAACTATGTTCATATTTAAAGGTCCAAATAGTCAGTAAGCGACAGGTGCTTGGAAACGCTGGTTTGTAAATGATTTATTGACGAGTCGACTGCGCTACGGCTAACTGAAAGTGCTGTTTCTGTCCCGCTCGCATCTCAGAGCAGACGCAGAGAGAGGGGACACTGCAAAGACCTACAAACAGAAAAATAAGGGTTTAAAATTGTACCTTTTGGGGTACAACAGCTTGTCACTGGAGCAGTACCCTTAAAAGGACATATTTGTACCTTTTTTACCTATATTAGTACCTCAAGGGTACGTATTACTACTCCTAAGGTACTAATATGTACCTATTAGAGGTAAAAAAGGTACAAATATGTCCTTTTAAGGGCACTTCTCCAGTGACAAGCTGTTGTACCCCAAAAGGTACAATTTTAAACCCTTTTTTTTCTGTGTGTAGTGCTCGCGGCCCGGGGCAGTACTGGCGACATCTTCCAAATTAATGAAAGCTAAGGTTTTTTTCAAAAAAGTCGCTAGGTTTGTCAGTATGTTCCTGTTATGGATAAAAAGCCGCTAAAAGGGTCTGAAAGTTGCTAGATATAGTGCTAAAGTCGTGCTCGTCACGCGGGAGGTGATGGCAGCGGGCCGTTGATATTAAGGCGGCTCGCCACAAATAAATGAACGTATGAGAAACACTGGAGGTTGTCTGTGGGAGTGTCGACAGTTCTCGGGCACACAGAGCGAGCCGTACGAAACACGTAGAGCGAGAGGAGATTTTCCACTAGTTAATCGATCGCGGATGGTTTCATTTTCTCGGGCGGATAAAAAAAGTGTAAGAGGATAATAATAGTAATAAAAACAAAAAAGTGTCACCAAATGTACTTGGGTGGCCGTAAAGATACCTGGGCGGCCCGCCCAGATAAAGTCTATATGTGGGAAACACTGCTCATAGTGAGATAATTCAGGGTATTTTGGTAGGAAGAGGTGTTTAAGGGTGAATCCCATTTCTCTGTCTTACCCCTTCCCCTTAGTTTTGCGTGTTCACGCGAGAGTAAGGGCTAATTCTGGTTTTGATCGAGGGGTAGGGGAAAGAGGAAGGGGTAGATACCCCTTTAAACCAAGCATTTTCGCGAGCTTACTTGAAACCAAGGGGTACCCAGAACACACTGATCCAGATCATCCAGAGAGTATTTTCATCTTAAATAATTGATTTTAAATTACGACAGTCTTGTTTTGTGCTCTACACAGTCCTGTAACTTACATATGTATTTGCAACCATGCATTTTTAAAAATCGCTATTTTTCCACGCTAACGTTACATTGCTGATTTGCACAACAGTCCCGCATTTCTCTGAATAGAGAAAACATCACTAAAACCCACGCAATCGACAAACACACACTTTCAGACGGAGAGTTTGTGATCAACACTTGTCTCCTCTGGTGACGTAGCAGCCAGCTAGCGACGATGTATGATGACGTAACAGTAACCAAGTGGCGTCTCGTTTCATAGGGGTATGTTTTCACCCCTAGCGCTTACCACTCGGTTTTGAGGGACAAGGGCTAGGGGTAAGTTAGAGAAATGGGATTCACCCTAAGTCTCATCCACTAGCCACTGAGGTACCTCAGGGCTCAGTATTTGGCCCCCTTTTCTTTCTCAACATACACTACATTGATAAGACATTCAGGAACAAGGAATTTGTCTACCACTCTTACGTCAAGGACACACAGCTATACATCTTTGCTGAGGCACCCAGCGACTGTATGGATCATAGAGCTCTTTGTATTTAAATTCAGTCAAACAACTTAACCAGAATCCCTCCTTTACTCTTACATCATTAAGAACAACATGACTAAACTCACTACATCCACATTTTCCACCGTGGAAGAAAGCTATTTTCTATTCAAGACTGAAGATTCATTAGCAGCAATGGGACGAATAAATAATGCAGTAAACTATTTTTGCTTTATTCATTTATCATTACTAACAAAATAAATTATTTGTGACTTTTCGATCTAACAATTCTGACTTTTTCTCTCATAATTGCAAGAAAAAAGTCAGAATGTTGAGATACTCAGAGAAATGTTGCTATTACTGTTGCAGAAACAAAAAAAGTCCTACTTTATATTATACATGTCCAACTTTTCCCGAGGCACAAGTAATAATGTTTTACATAATGTTCAGTTTCTTGCACAGACCAATCGTTTCACTTCATAACACCTTCATTACACTTCATTAAATATAATGTAAATAACGATAAAGAAGTATAATGACTAAGCAGTCCCATGTTTTGGCATGCGTGTGGTCGGACCTGATATGAGTTCATGCAGCGCAGGAATGAAGGCAGTCTGGAGGTGCTGGACACCAGAAGCTTCTGGAGCTCCTCACATGAGCTCTGAGGGAGCGGCAGAGGATGAACACTGATGTCCTTCTCCCAGACATCCACAACACTAGAAAGAGACGAGGGAAAGATGAGTGAGAGAGGGAAATGAAGGCACACGCTTCTCATACTGCTCCTGCCAGAAGCATTTCTCAAATCTGAGCTAAATGAAGTACATTTACATGTATATTAACTTTTAGTAAATAAACAAAGAGTGGGTTTCACTTACAGTATATAATCATCATTATTATATATAAGTAGCCCAATTAATGAACTGTGTGTACATTTTAAATAATCACATTTTTAGGGATCACTGATTTTTTTAAGCGGAATTACTTATAACAACATAGACAGAGACTTATGTCTTTATATAATTATTTTTTTAATATATTTTATTTTTATACAATAATGTACTCATCTATACGTGCTATATCTTTTTGAAAAATATCTCATAAAAAAGCATTAATTAAGCATCAATACACAATAAAATAAATATGATTGAGGTTATTGTCCAGAAGCTTCTTTTTGTTGGATTAAGGCTTGAAATGAAAATAAATAGTGGCACCAAAGTTTAATTTGCATCTTTCATGTCTAGTTCTTTAGAAAACCTCAATTAAGTGTTTTTTATAGGAGGCCAAGGTATGTGGTGTAATTACAGAAACATGTAGCGTGACCAGGAGTCACTTATTGTATAAAATAAATGTTATAGCCTAATATTGAGCTGATTATAAATAAACGTTTATGTTATCTTCTTTATAGTTGAATGAATTAATGATTTATATAGCGCTTTATTGTGTATTACTGTACACCCCAAACCGCTTTACAATCATGTGTGTGTGTGTGTGGGGGGGTCTCTCTTTAGTTGAAATTGATTGACTTTTTAACACTTAGTGCAATTACTATTATTGAACTAAATTTTCAAGGACATTGAACTGACTTGAGCTGAATAACAACACTGTGGAACTGCTATACAGATCAGTTTGTTTCATAATTGACAATTTTATTTAACTTTAATATATTTTTCTGTTTATTACCGTGCAGCAATCTGCATTATATAAAGCTCTATAGAAATACATGTGACTTAATAAAGGAATAAACTGTTCAGTATTATATTAGTTGAATTTTTCTTTGTCAAAATGGCACAGTGAACAGCTCTGAGTGTTTCTGCTCAGGCAGATAAAACTTCTGACCAATGAAATTAGGTTTTGGTGAGCAAGAACAAAATTATCAGGAACATTGACTAAACCAGGGATGCAAAGTCATCAACTGAAAAATATGACTCCTCCCCTTGCATTTTTAAACACTCATACAATATTTAAAAAACGTATTATTTTTAACTGTACAGTTTTGGCGTAAACTTCCCTGTAAAAATCCACTTTTTATTCATGGAGATGATGAAAACGTGCCAAAAAACCGTGTGAAAAACAACGACTTTTGAGATGACAATTACACGATGAAATTACCATTATATCCAGTAGATGGCAGCAGAGGATCACTCAATAGCTCAGCTGCCTTTTCCACTCCCTAGTTTTCAGATCTTGATTTTGAATTTATTATAAAATGATGACTATAACAAATTTAAGTACTGTTCTGTACTGAAGTAGTATAGCAAGTACGATTAGATAATGCATTAAATATTTTTAGATTTAATTTACATTTTACAAACTACATGTTTTTTGCCTTAAAAACGACACATCAAAAAGAGTGTTTTAACAGTAGAAGCTGCTAAATATATTCAGCTAACACAGACTTGTTGCTGTTTTTTTTTTACTCTGAATTTACTTTGCATCACTTAATGCACAGGTCTATTTTTGACTTCGGTTTGTCAGATAGATCATTCCACCCAGGGTAGTTATCACTGTCAATCAATGCAATGACTGACGGAACAATTTAGCGAATTCACTCGCGCAATCTTTTACGTATTGCTTTCAACAGAGAGGCCTGTGATTGGCTACAATACTCAACACTGCAAAAACACGTAAATAAACTTGTGGTTTTGCAATTCGAATGAGCGTGCATGCAAAAACACACAGGAGCGTTTAAGCGGGTTGACTACAAGTGGGTACAGATATGACTTGGTAATAATTGTACTGACCCCCTCGTTAAAAACACTTTCTCATTAGATCTACACAAATCTCACAGGTGACCTATTTTGATCTAAAAAAAGGTGCGTTTTCACCAAAAGGTGAGGAGTTTGCATCCATGGAAAGCAGAATGTGTTACTTCCTCTGAATAACTCTGCACCCGCAGAAGCAGATGGACCTTAAATTACATTCATCTGACAATTTGAAACATTACCGTTTTAATCATGTCACTGTAATCTGTCAATACGCCGCACTGAAGACAGCCAAGCGAG
Organism: Oxygymnocypris stewartii; assembly: GCA_003573665.1. Taxonomy (NCBI): domain Eukaryota; kingdom Metazoa; phylum Chordata; class Actinopteri; order Cypriniformes; family Cyprinidae; genus Oxygymnocypris; species Oxygymnocypris stewartii. The sequence goes on from QVTF01000004.1 coordinate 270,912, forward strand.
CGGAGAAACGAGTCTGACACACATTATAGAGATGATCTATTCAGGACATTTCACTGACATTTACCCATCTGTGCTGTACTTCCACAGAAAGCACACAAAGCAGAAACACTGCAGGAGCCCAGAGAGAGAAGCTTCATACACTACTACAACCAGGGTTTTTCCTCAGTCAGACACTCTTTAGTGGTAGTTAGTCAAGTACATAACAGTAATTAATTCTGTTGATTACTTTTGATATCAGACACAATATTCTACTACAAAGTGCAATGGGAAGTCTGAGCTAGGACTGTGCTTCGAATTAAAATGTCACTCCTTTACAGGACCTTAATGATTTATGTAATCTCTTAAAGGAATAGTTCACTCAAAAATGGAAATTAGCTGAAATTAAATGTTTTTAACTTCAAATCCTTGCTTCCGGCTAAATATTTGTCATAAGGGTCAATATTTGAAAATTGAGATTTATACATTATCTTAAAGCTGAATAAATAATATTTCCATTGATGTATGGTTTGGACAATATTTGTAAATCTGGAATCTGAGGGTGAAAAAAAAATCTAAATATTGAGAAAATCATCTTTAAAGTAGTTCAAATTAAGTTCTTAGCAATGCATATTACTAATAAAAAAATTAAGTTTTGATATATTGTCACGGTTCACACGGGGGTCCAGGAACAAGGAGACGAGGATTGTGACAAACGAGGTATTTAATGAATGACAAACGGAGGAGACATAGGAACACGGGGAAGAACATCCAAACAGCTTTGACACATGACATTAACAATAATCCACAGGATACATGGGGCAGAACAGACTATATATAGGGAGACATAACTGGAGACACCTGGGACATAATCAAGACACACGGCTGACACTGACTGAACTAATAATGACTGGGAAACAGGAAGGACCATATATGGGCACGGAAACAAAGGCAGAGGAAGACAAAGTCTGACATTACCCCCCCCTTCCAATAGGCGCGTCCCGCGCCATATGACATCGAAAGGGGAGGGGGGGTGGGCGCTCTGGAGGCCTCAAGGACTTGGGAGACCGGACAGGTGGCCTCCAGGGCGGTGCCCGTTCCGGGACCCATGGCGGAGCGGGGAGCTCAGGCAGCCATGGCGGGTCAGGAGACTCAGGAGGCCATGGCGGAGCGGGAAACTTGGGAGGCCATGGAGGGTAGCCCCCCCCCCAAAATCTTCTTGGGGAAGCTCCCCATCTCAGGGGGGCGCTCGGGAAGCGCAGAAGGGGTGCTGGACGGGACCAGCGGAGGCCAAGGAGAGCTGGACGGGACCAGCGGGGGTAAAGGCGAGCTGGACGGGACCAGCAGGGGCTCTGGAGAGCTGGACAGGACCAGCAGGGGCTCTGGAGAGCTGGACGGGACCAGCAGGGGCTCTGGAGAGCTGGACGGGACCAGCAGGGGCTCTGGAGAGCTGGACGGGACCAGCAGGGGCTCCAGGAACGGAGCGGAATCCGTGGGCTCCCGGGCCGGAGCGGAATGAGTGGGCTCACGTGGGCGCTCGGGTGCCGCTGACTCTCGGGGGTGCTCTGAAGAGCTGGACGGAACCAGCGGGGAAATTGGAGCGCACTTACGAGGAGCCGGCACTGGAGGGCGCTGGCGAGGTGCAAGCACTGGAGGGCACTGGCGAGGTGCAGGCACTGGAGGGCACTGGCGAGGTGCAGGCACTGGAGGGCACTGGCGAGGTGCAGGCACTGGAGGGCACTGGCGAGGTGCAGGCACTGGAGGGCACTGGCGAGGTGCAAGCACTGGAGGGCACTGGCGAGGTGCAGGCACTGGAGGGCACTGGCGAGGTGCAGGCACTGGAGGGCACTGGCAAGGTGCAGGCACTGGATCTCGGCGGCGCTCGGGAAGCACGGGCTCGCGGCGGCGCTCGGGAAGCACGGGCTCGCGGCGGCGCTCGGGAAGCACGGGCTCGCGGCGGCGCTCGGGAACCAGCAGAGACAAATATGTGGCTGGGTTTTGATGTTTGAGGGCAACAGGAGATGGACTTTTTCCACTGGAGAAAGCGTTATTATGGATTATGGACTCTGACTAGAAGTGACGTTTTGAAGTTAAAACTTCTTGATGATGGATTTTTTTCTTTCAAACACGCAATACTAATGTTTCCCCCAAAAATATCTGAACAGAGTAGTGTTCGCACCAAAGGACAAATAGATAGCTTGGATTATAATTTATACAGGTCCGGGCTCAGCTACGGCCGGAAGTGACGCACAATCTCGCTGGAAGGACAGGAACAAAGTGATTAAAATAAATTAAATAATTAAAATAAATTAAACGGACTGTAAGGAAAACAACTAGCAAACTAATCAGCCTACGTTGTGGCAAAGTCCTTCCAAAAGCTCTTCAAATCTTGCCGGATGGAAAGTACAAAATTAAGCGGACCGTGAAGAAAGCTAGATATTGCAAGACTCCCGTGTCACTTCCGGAGACAGCTGTATCCCTTCTAGCCACTACCGTGCATTGTTTGTTGATTGGATGGTGAGCTTGAAGTCAACTATAAGAAAGGGGCAGAGTTAAAGTGCACTAAATAACTGAAGAAGTCCCATGTGCTTCACTAGAGAGAAGCCTCCCATTTCACAGGAATAAAAATGAACATACACAGATGAACTATTTGCAATAAAAATCACAGCAGGCATTTACAGTGCCGTGAAAAGGTCTTTGCCCCCCTTCCTGTTTTTATTTTTTGCATATTTGTCACACTTGAATAATTCAGATCATCAAACAAATTTTAATATTGCACAAAGATACCCAGAGTAAATACAAAATGCATTTTGAAATAATTATTTCATTTATTAAGGGAAAAAGCTGTCCAAACCGTCTTGTCACTACATGAAAAAGTAATTGCCCCCTAAATCTAATAACTGGTTGTGCCACGTTTTGCTTCAGCAACTGTAATCAAGCGTTTGCGATGACTGGCAACGAGTCTTTCACATCGCTGTGGAGGAATTCTGATCCTCTCTTCTTTGCAGAATAGTTTTAATTCAGCCACATTGGAGGGTTTTCGAGCATGAAAGGACTGTTTAAGGTCATGCCACAGCATCTCAAATGGATTTAAGCCCAGGCTTTGACTTGGCCACTCTTGAGCCATTCAGAGATGGACTTGCTGGTCTGTTTGGGATCATTGTCCTGCTGCATAACCCAAGTGTGCTTGAGCTTGAGGTCACAAACTGACAGTCATTCTCCTTCAGGATTTTCTGATAGAGTGCAGAATTCATGTTTCCATCAATTATGGCAAGTCGTCCAGGTCCTGAAGCAGCAAAGCAGTCCCAGACCATCACACTTCCAGCACCACCATGTTTGACTGAGATATGATGTTCTTTTATATATGATTAAGCTCAGATGAGCTTTATTTTTCACATACAATTATACGCCGTATAAACAGCAGTGAAATGTGTTCTCTGCATTTAACCCATCCACGTGCACACACACTTGGGGCAGTGGACACACACACACACACACACACACACACACACCTGGAGCAGTGGGCAGCCGACGCTGTGGCGTCCGGGGAGCAGTCGGGGGTTCGGTGCCTTGCTCAAGGGTCTCACCTCAGTCGTGGACAATTCCTGCCGGAGCCGAGATTCAAACCCACAACCTCCGGTTACAAGTCCCACGCTCTATTCATTAGAGCCACGACTGCCCCCCATTATGAAACCCTGTGTTAGTTTTACGCCAGATGTAACGGGACACACACCTTCCAAAAAGTTCAACTTTTGTCTCATCAGTCCACAGGATATTTGCCCAGAAGTCTTGGGGATAATGAAGATATGTTTTGGCAAATGCAGGTTCTTAGGTACTCAGGCCACTAAGTGCTACAGATGGTGGCGCCAGGAGCAGATTTGGTAGCGCTGGCGGTGGTGTGTGGAAGTATTAAAATATAGATTATTTAATCATGAAATTACTATTGTTTTGCATTAATAAGAATAGTTGCTAATAATATTGCATGCTCATTTCTTGTTTCTGGTACTAGTTGGAATGCATACAAAACTTAATTTCATTAACAACAGTAGCATGCAAAATCTATGAAAATTTATATATTTCACTCTTATAAAATGTACCATTATTCTTCAAAATTTCAGGCCGGGATATTTCACACTCATCCAGGCCATCCCATACACACACAACAAATACTGAAACATGGACAACCCTATTAGCCTTAATGATGTCCTTTAGCACAGTATTCTGACTGATGATGATAATAATGGGGTGCTACTGACAGCCTAACAGGTGCTAGCCGTTTAATACTCAACTAGGTTAATAAAGACAAAACTACAGTATTATAGATGAAACGGACCTGCACTTGAAGCCCTGAACAGGTTAGTAATTTCTGTGTTTCTTCTGTCCGTTTCCTCTCCTTCCTCGAGTCCCGTGCATCAACTTTAAAACCGTTTGACGAGGCAAGGAACAGACGTGAAGCACGGCGCTGCCAGTCAAGACTAACCCATTTATGACTTATTATTGATTTATTAGGGTATGCCACAATCGGAAATGATCACTTTGGCAGATTGGGAAGGCAAAAAAATTAATAATAATAATAAATAAAAACACACAGGGTAACGGGCCAAATCAGCAAGCGGGCCACCGGGAAACATCCCGGTGCTCCCAAAGGCCAGTCCGCGCCTGGTTGCATCTGTGCTGTAACAGTGTCACGAAATCACCTTTGGCTCCCGAGTAAAGCTGTTCTGAGCTCGGACGAGTTTGTTTGTGCCGCGGTCCGAACTGATAAACGGTCCGCACTGTGCAGCTGAAACATAGCGCGGTTTAGTTTCGCTTTCGTTTGCCGTTTAATGTTTCTCATATGCTACAGAAATGGCAGCGCTTACAAGTTGAACAACACGGTGTTTTTTGTGTACTTTTTGGTCAGCGGTGACTTTTGCCATGGATGGCGTCTCTTTCTTATTGCTGAATCACGAACACTGAGTTTAATTGACGCAAGTGCAGTTCTTTAGATGTTGTCATGGGTTCTTTTATGACCTCCTGGATGAGTCGTCGTTGTGCTCCTGGAGTAATTTTGGTAGGCCGTCCACTCCTGGGAAGGTTCACCACTTTTCCAAGTTTTCTTAATTTGTGGATATTGGCTCTGACCGTGGTTCGCTGGAGTCCCAAAGCCTTAGAAATGGCTTTATAACCCTTTCCAGACTGGTACATGTCAACTATTTTGTTTCTCATCTGTTCTTGAATTTCTTTAGATCGCGGCATGATGTGTTGCTCTTTAAGCATGCTTCACTTTGTCAGACAGGTTATATATAAGAGATGTCTTGATTCAACAGGTCTGGCAGTAATCAGGGCCCGGTGTTGCTTGTGAAATTGAACTCCGCTTTCTCAAATGATGTGTTTTATCACAGTTCTTTCATGATTTACCAGGAGGGGGCCATTCATTTTTCACTTAGGGCCAGCTTATTTCTCTTAGTAAATTAATTTATTACGGGAATTTATTTATTAATTTATCATTTAAAAACTGCATTTTGTATTTACTTGCATTATGTTTGTGTAATATTAAAATCAGTTTGATGATCTTAATCTTTTAAGTGTGACAAATATGCAAAAAACAAACAAAATAAAAACAGGAAGGGGGCAAAAAAAACTCACGCCACTCTCTGTAGACAATATAGTGTATTATAATTTCATACGAACTTCAACATTTCCCAGGCTAATACAATGAGCAACTAGTCACTAAATTTGCCAAAGTTTGCAAGGTCCATAGCATTAAATCTTTCACAATTAGAATAATATTTAAATATATAATATTGGAAACTATATAGGAAACTGTGCAATGTTTGTCAGCCAGTAGTTCCGCTTGACTTCTTATACTTGCATCTGATGTTATATAGTTCATAATCTGACAGCAATTAGCTTTAAAAACCTGACAGCAATAAGCAAACTTAAACATAACCTCCAAGCTGCGTCACGGATGAGCGTAAAGAGCTCTGCTGATTATAATGGGGGTAATTTGGTGTTCGTTGTGTTGTGATGCCCTGCTGGCGTCCTGAACAGAGGTTATGTGACTGTAGGTCGTTTTTGGCTGCTGTCCAATGTTTTAACTTGCTTTTTAAATACACAATTCAACTCAGTGTGCTCATATATGTATTGTGGGTCCCACTTTAGTTTAGGGACCAATGCTCACTATTAACTATGGCTTTTGGCTCAAACTCTTAATTGGCTGCTTATTAATTTTTAAGATAGTTGTTAAATTGAAGTATGGAGCACGTTTAAGAGATCTAAAATATAGTCATGCAGAATAAGGCATTAATATATGTGCTTTATAAGTACTAATAAACAGCCAACATGCTAGTAATATGCATGCTACCTTAATTTCCTGGATGTCACAGCATTGCATCTTGAAAAACTGAAATTATGTTGATGTGAAAAAAAGGCCTAGTATTATCTAATTTGATTATGCTGAATACAAAAATATTTCCATCATGCACAGTTTTTCACTAAATAAGAATGAACAGATTTTCAAATTACATTTATCAGCTTTAACGTACTCAAAATAATATATTATCCAATTTTTCAAAATAAGCTTTTTGTCCACAAAACGTGTACATTTCTGTCATTTTTGGATGTAGTAAAAACCTACAGATGTAGCTGAAAACATCTGAGCATTTTCTTCTGTCACTGGCCATAATTTTAACGTTGAAATCAGGATTAGGCATATAATATGATATTATTTTATGCCTAACCCTGACATGTGATAATGGGCTTGAACAAACAGTTGCATGCTGGCCCAGAGGAAGACAGGAACCATGTCTTTGTGGTAGTTTTCTGCTGATTAAAGGAGAATACAAGAACTTACAAATGGTTGTCAAAAGCAAAAATACTACGAAATGCATCATATTTTGTGTGAAAGTGCGACTTGCTTGAGCAAAACTGACACTATTTTTGGATTTTGGAATTAATTCAGCAAATATGATGCAGGTCGGTGATATTTATTGCTGGATTATATACCATTAATATAGCATAAAAGAGCTCTATTAGTTCAGTTTTTTATATCAGTCGGTCACTTGCTGTCTAAATGAGCAGTTTTTGGCCAGACTAAACTGAGATGCTAAGCAGACATTATGTGGGCAGTAAAAAGTCTGGTTCTTGTAAGACTATGCTCGATTTAGCATGACTGCTCGGGGCCTGTATCTGAGCACCATGAATCATATTTGATCCGCACCTCGACATTCAGCGAGGAGGAGAGAGCATCTCTTAGCACAGGGTAGGAAAACAGGCAGAATTAATGTACACTTGAAATAAAGGTGAGCAAGCCGAGGTAAGAGTAGAGCGTCGTGACGACCTTCTGGCGGTGATTCAGGCTCCTCGAGCTCTTACCACGGGAACATTACACATCTCGAGGAGGGACGAGAGCAACGAGCATTTCTCTCAGCTTGTGCATTTACAGTATTTTCCTGGCTACTAGATGCCATACTTTAACTATTTTTTACAGCTGTAGTTCCTTCAATTTATTATGAATACTTCTTGCTGATATTTTAAACATTTCTGCAAACATCTGAGATGCTGAGGACGCTGTGGGTGCCGCACTCGTGAGATTAGTTTGCGCCGTTCGTAGCGCAGATCAGCGCGGCGCGAGCTTTGTAACATTGCGCTGTTTCGTCCCACTTTCAGTGCATTTGACTCCCATATGTACGGCTAAACACGGTCGTCTCGCTCTCAGTCATGTTGCTTCTACCAGCTGTTCATCGCTGTAGATATGCAATCATAGAGACGTATACGCGACGCCCTCTTCTGAAGAAGGGGGGGGGGGGGGGGATATGCAGCTCATTTGCATACACTCCAAATCAGCTTGATTTTAGACACACCCCAAAAATGACATTTTCCAGCTGCTATAATAAATTATCGGTTTGGTATTTTGGCCTGAAACTTCACAGACACATTCTGAAGACCAATATTACATCTTATAAAAAAGGGGCAAAATAGGTGCCCTTTAAGGCTAACAAACTTTAGAGATGTTTATGTTTTATGTTGTCCTAATATTGTTTCACCAAGATTGAAAAAAGTGGTCTACAAAGATATTAACACAGGGCATATCTATTTCTAAATTAGACTACAAAATGCATTATTTTACATCCCGAAGGTGGAATCTGATTAGATATGGACGTTAATATGAGTAATAAGTGCAGATGTCAGGGTGAACTATGACTTACTCTTGGTGTTTTCTGTCAGAGCAGACGATGTACAGCACTTTGAGTGCTTGAGCGGCCCGGCATGACTGATGCTCTCCGGGATGAACCTCATCTGCGGATATGACGCTGTCGCCTGTCGCTGCTGCGTCAGGAAACGAGGCTACCAGAGCGTCCGTGTTCAACAGCCACAGCTGATAATTAAGAGAAAAGAAATTACCCAAAGAGCAGATTTAAAGGGGACATCATGTGTTAAAAAGTGTCCTGGTTTCAGAGTTTTCTCTTTTGGATCGGTTGCTGTCATGGCCGAGACAGTTAAATTAACTAGACGAGTAAAGTATGTAAACAAACTTTGACGTTGGCTTGAAGTTTTAAATAACTTATTTGAAGATTTTACTCAATAAAATGTTATTAACATGTTCTAGCACATTGCAAAACTGTTTTTTTTTGCGAATATAACTTAACATTAGTAGCATGTTTTAACATGTTCTAACATGTTTTTAACATGAAATAGCAAGTTTTAACAGTTTGGTAGCATGTTTCAACACATTGGAAGTAGGGCTGTAGCTATCGAATATTTTAGTAATCGAGTATTCTACCGAAAATTCCATCGATTAGTTACACTTTACATGCAATGTATTTTAGGTGTTATAATAATTATATGATTGAAGAAAATGACAAGTTATGTTTTATTTTCTCCAACCTAATGTTTTATTGTTATTTGTTTTTTAAAATAGCCACATGAAATGTTTTATTTTTCCTCAGAAATTCTGTGTTGTGTATCTGGTTATCAAATGAAGGCATAACACATCAATTTAATTTATCTTTAAATGATTGAAAATTTATATTTTTTGGCAAAAAAAGGGAATTTACTATTAACATTAAAACATTTTGGAAATGTTGTGTGTTCATTCCTTAAAAAAAAAAAGTTTTCATAATTTTAGTAGTAGTAGTACATTCTGCTGAACATATATTTCTGTCTTCAAAAAAACTGACTTTTATTTTGACGGGTTGCCGTGAATAACATTATATTTCTGTGTGTATATGATATGAGGATAGTTTTACTCAAATGAAACTCAGAGCAGTTCTGGAGATGTTGTTTGTGTGTTTATGTCCTCATTGAGACGTCACGCGTGCTTCAGTGTGTGTGTGTGTGTGTGTGGTAAAGGAAAACATGCGTCTCTCTGCCATCCATTAATACAGAGATATGATCGCGTAATAATGCTCATCAGATAGCGTAAATCAGTGGGAAATGAATAGAAATGATGATTCTGTGTAAAGAAACATCAAGTAAACATGTATTATCAGCGAATGTGAGCAGAGCATAGCCGAGAGCAGATTCACAGCAGCTCTACTGCAAAGAGCAACAAGTATACTAACATCATTAGACCTTTCTTGTCTGCGCGTTATTTGAGCGGACTCTGTTTTTCCGATGCGCATGAGCGGTAACTGAGCAGAATGATAGAGCGGAGCGTCACGTGGTGCAGTGATGCCGGCTGAGGGAGAGGGGAAAGCTGGACACTGCTGCGTGGTGCGGTGCGGCATATATTTTCGGCTGCCGAAAAGTCAGTGCATCCCTAGTAAATGGACAAAACGATTCTTCGAGGCTCGAATTATGATTTTTTTGTATTCGAGTTACTCGAGGAATCATCACATGTACGTCCAACTTCAACCGGTTGCTCAAATTACAGCATTTCTATGGACAAAATGCATCTAAAAATAGTGGAGGAAACAGAATGAGATGCCACGGGAGAAGTACGTGATCCAAGCTGCCCAAAACATGATCGCAAAAAAAACTTTCAGTTTACGGTCATATCCTTATCTATAAATGTCACAAATTCAAGCGATCATTTCCATTTTTTGCATAAAGGTCCATCCTCACAGCCTGTGTTAAGTTTAAAATACCGAATGAGCGGCGGGCGCGTGCACGCGCGTCAACACAGAGAGCGGGGTTAAGTTGGTTTTGTTTTCGATATTCGTGACACGTTCAGCGATAAACGGCAATAACTCTAAATCGACTTGCCCCAAAAAAATCTAAACAGTGTGACCGCCAAAAGGGCAAAGCTGGTCATGTTTCACAGCCTTCTTTTTCATAGTTCGCTCGAGCCGTCTCAATGTGCATTCAGCCAGGAGAGCTCGCTCTCTGCGAAGCTTTCATTAAGGGAGCGTGGCGAAAGTGCAAGTTTTCTTGCTATAGCTCACTGGGCGGTGTTTTTGTATAGTTAAAGGGCCTATGGTCATGAGACCAGTGTTAATCAAGAGAGGGGGACAGTGGACAATTTTCACAACCTTCCATTTTACACCTACTGGTAGAAAAGGGAATTGCATGTCAAAAATTAACTTTCTTTATGTAATAACTTTCGTCAGCAGAAAGATAGAGACTTGACTGTGATCAAAGTGAACGTGTTCCTGCAGAACATTCCTCTCACCTGTTAGTTTACACTGAGTCTTGATTATCTTTATTATTATTTAGATTTTTAATAGAGAGTTAAACTATATTCACTATTACAGTGCTTAACAAATTTATTAAAACAAATGCATGTAAGGTTTTTAACAGATTATGTAATGTTTGTGCCACTGCCGCTCTAAACTAACAGCATTGGTGATTCCCAAAATCATGTTTTAGCTTTCTGTATTGGTTAGTCCTCCAAAATGCGTGAGCTCTTTAGTAACAGTAGTAGGCTATTTCTAATGCTACAATATAAATATTGCTGTTATCTATGAAAGAAAGGCAGAGCACTTAATAGTGTTTTTTTCAGATACCTAATGACAGTCAAAAAGTACATAAACAATGCAAGCTGTAATGAGGCCATTTTTGTTATTATAAATGCTAATTAGTTGTTTCTGTTTGTAATATGCTCAATAAATGACAATAACATTTTTAGATTTAAACAATTTTTTGACAGGGTACTGAAATATTCGTTTTCTCTTTATGACAGGTGGTTTAATAAATGAAGCAATGTATGTTTTCATAGCATTCAGTTTGTTTGAAGGACATTGAGCAGAATGGGGAATAGTGTATTTTTGTCAATAAAATAAAAGAATTGCATTTAATCTGATTAATCGAAAGAATAATCGGCCAACTAATCGATTATCAAAATAATCGTTAGTTGCAGCCCTACATGGTACTAATGCACGGTACATGCCACCCCTAGTGACCATTTTTCTACATATACACTGAAACATCTTGAAATAATTTAATTAAAAAAGCTAGAAAACACATTTTAATTCAAAATTGCTAGTAAATTTAAATACTTAAGTAACATCAATGAGTCATTTTTTTTATGCATGACTAAAAAAAAAAAAAACTTGTAAAACATACTCCAATTAATCTTTGTTGTATTTACATCTTCCCAATTTTTTTATAGATTTTTTTTTCAGGGTATGAGATTTTAATGTCTGTACCAAAATCACAGCTTTGTCGTCTGGGGTTTGGATGGAAAAGCGAAATATACTCTGTGCCGATGACAGCTCGACCAGCCGGGCCGCTAGAGTTCGCTCCAGGAATCTCTGCCTGTATGAGACACAATAAAACACACTGACTGAATATGATCTACAGATGACAACAAAATGAATAAATCAAATGAACTCGCTAACCTTTCTGAATTCGGCTCGGACACTAAACTGAGCTGTGATATATCACACTCTCCATCTTCACGGGGCTTTACTAATATTTCAGTTATGTAAATCTTCAGCACCTCTGAAACACAAAAGACAGTGAAATATATTAAACACAGAAAACTGCACATTATTAACAGCCGGAGGTGCAATATTATAATAAATCACCTCTTAGATAATACGTGCACCTTCAGCATTTCATAGAAACACAGCTTTCTTGTAATAAAAAATTCAGTTATAATATAATTCTGAGCTTAAGAGTTGTTTTCCAGGTCAAATATTTTAACTATTTTTATTGAATATTGTGTAGAAAACACACTATATGCATTAGTAGCTGTTGTTTTAGAGCATAAACCTAAGTCATCTTGTACTTTTGCAGACTGGTGTGTAATTAATTACATTATTTATTTAATTATGATTGATTAATTGCAGCAAGTCCTTTTGCATACTAACTAAACCGTTTAATTGACCGTTGTCAAGTCATACGCATGTATGCTTTATAGCGATAGAAAACCATTTCAAAGCAGTTTCATATTAATAAACAGGAAAATACAGTAAACATGTTTTAGACGATACACATGGTTTCAAAGCAGTGTCAAAGTAATAAACAGGAGAATAACAGCTAGTGCTGTTAAGCTATTTAATTATAAAATAAATTCAATTTCAGCAATAAGGCAGCTCTACAGAAGACACTAGTGTAATTTACTTCAGTGTGGATTTAATTCAGTTCAATAGGCTGCTATTGTGATTTTGATCAAGTGTTTGACTAAGATCATGTGTGACCCTGGACCACAAAACCAGTCTTAAGGGTCAATTTTTAGAAAATGAGATTTATACATTATCTGAAAGCTCAATAAATAAGCTTTCCGTTGATGTATGGTTTGTTATGATCGGACAATATTTGTAAATCTGGAATCTGAGGGTGCAAAAAAAATCACAATACTGAGAAAATCATATTTAAAGTTGTTCAAATGAAGTCCTTAGGAATGCATATTAATAATCAAAAATTAAGTTTTAATATATTTCTGGTAGAAAATTTACAATATATTTTCATGCAACATGATCTTAATATCCTAAAGATTTTTGGCCTTTTTGGATTTTGGAAATTTTCACCCACGTAATGTATTTTTGGCTATTGCTACAAATACACCCCAGATATTTAAGAGTGCTTTTGTGCTCCAGCAGGGTTCGTACACATTTTTACCAACAAATTTCCATGACTTTTCCATGACTTTTCCATGACTTTTGAGACAATATTCATGACCTAATTTTACATTATTTTAAGAATAAAATAAGAATAAATATAAAAATCTGTTCAAATTATCATAGCATTTTAACTAAAATGAATGACTATTAATACTATTGTTTGCTTTTTTGTTTTAGTACAAGCTTAAACTGCGCCAGATGTGAAGGTCCTTGCAGTCCGAAATTTCGCACGCAAAAACGCATACAAACATGTCTGACTCGGTGTGTAAGGACCTTTACTCCACACAGAGAACATATCACATCACTATTATCATTTAACTCAGTTAAACGCAGGGCCAGAATTTCGTTTTGGAAACGTTTCTCTTTCGCAAGTGTTTACATTAAGAAAAAAAATGACAATGCTTACAAGGATACTCACCAGCAGTGTTCGAACTATACCGTGGACTTTGGGGAGCCCATTTCTTTCTTTTTTTATAACGGGGGGATTTTGTGCACTTGCGATGGGCTTAAAAACATACATAAAAGCTATGGGGGGAGGGGTGCAATTATATATATATATATATATATATATATATATAATGTAGGGCCCTACGTTTTAATTTTTCCCAAATTCCATTTTTTTTTTATTCATTTTTTAGTTTAAATTTTTCTAGATTCTGTTTTTTTCCGTTTTCATTTTATGGACTCCTTTTTAATGATCAAATTAAATTGTATTTATCAAAAAGCATGTCTAATTAATTAAAATCATGACATACAATTTAACACTAATTTATTAAAAGTGTAACAAAAATGACATGTTTAGGGCCGTATGAAATGTTATATTTTTTTCTCACCTTATGTTTTATTGTTGCCAAATTCTGTTTTAGCTCATCTGATTATTTGAATGCATACACACATTTTTTTTTACACTTACAGTAGCCTTATGAATTGTTTTTTTTTCCTCAGAAATTCTGTGTTGTGTATTTCAATGTGACTGGTTATCAGATTAAGGCATGAAACATCGATTTAATTTATATTTTAATGAATGAAAATTAAACATTTACATGTTGAAAAATAAAGGGGATTTAGCCTACTATTAAAAATAAAATATTTTGTGATTATGTCTTAATAAAATAAAGTTTTATTATTTTTCAACAGTAGTAGTTGACGTGTTTTTGAAGTAGAACTAAATTCAGTTTCATTGTTTGAAGGGACAAACAGATGCAGATAATTAAAACATGCAGATTTCTTCTCTTTCTCTGTCACTCTCAAAATGGGCATATTTGAGAAACAAGTCCAGTAGTTTGCTTCACTGAATATAATTGTCGGTCATTTAACATTTCTTTCGTAAAACAGTTGACTAAACATCTTACCTCGCTCTCTTTTATTAATCTGACGCTTCCTCGTGCGCTCAGCATCTGTGAACGCTAAACTCCGCCTACTTTGATTTGACATTGACGAGCGCTGTTTGCGGCTGAGGCAGAGCAGACTTTTAAACCTTTTTTTGTCATCCTAACAAGAGCGCTGCGTAATCGAGGACAGCAGATGCTCATGTAGGCCTATAATTATCTTTATTGAAGTGAGTTAGGTTTAAATCGCCGTCAAGCATTAATTAACGATTTTTGTTGTTGCAATTTTACACATAATAATCCATGATGATCACAGTAGCCTACACAAAACTGAAATTGCACGTCAAAATAACAGTCAATATTTTTAGATTTTTCTAATCATGTTTTCAGGGGAGCCCATGTATTATTAAGAGGAGCCCCTAGCTCCCCCGTAGTTCGCACCCTGCTCACCAGGATGGCCATTTTAACGTCATTTTGTGTGTAATTTTGCCGCTTAAACGCAACAAGCTGCACTTTTAGAGCCCCATATTTCAGCCTCGACTTTTAGTTTATGGCTTCGGGACAATTTTCACATCAGACGCGGGCCGGGCATCCGGCTTGTTTTAGGATTCCTCCTTATTTTTGTATTTTAGAAATCCATAAATTATTATGGTGATGAAAAGGATTAGCCGCTCGTGGAAACAATACCGCGACTGACAAGAGCAGCTCGACCTGTCTAATAGCACACATTTGTTTAGGTTAAACGTTTAAACTAACATTGTGATATGCTTTTTTAAGTATTTTAAATATAAATTTTATTTTAGTCAAGTGATGATTTAAGAAGGCTAAATTGATCAAACACAGAGGCGGATCTAGGATTTTTTAGAAGCAGGGGCCACAATGGGGCCACCATTTACAGAGAGGGGCCAAGTTTACCGTCAAGTCTTTGGAAAATTTAACAATAACGGCTTAAATATTTCCATGTGTGTGTGTGTGTGTGTGTGCGAATGAATTCATTAAGAATAACATACATAATAAAATATAATACAATATTTGAGGAAAAAAGGGGCTTCCCTGCCAATTTGGAGTTAGTTTTCACACTTTGTTGAATTTTGGGTTCCAACAACAAGAATATTCATGAGCATATGATAATATACAATATGTACAGCGAAATGTTCTTCTTGAACATTGTAAGAAACTGTACACATCTTTTTGTAAAAAAAAACAAAAAAACAACTATTTTTTGTGAGCGCTGCTGAAAATTCAGCGGTCTTTGCTCAGGAGGTTGAATCCATCTACTTATTCGGCAATTACTTACTGACACACTATACAAGGCTATATACATTATTATTTGGACATGTAACATGTATTACATTATAAATAAATCTCTTTTATCTTAATTTAAATGATAAATATACTGTACTTTTGTTCAGTATTAGATCATGTTAGTTCTTAATGATGCTACACACTTTTATTTTAATACTACAAATAAATAAGTATATATAAACATTTACATAGTAAATTAAAATAAAATGCTTTGTTCTGTGTTGTTTACTATTGTTTAACCTTATTTCAGTGTAGAAATTAAACAGTATGACAATTTTATATTACGATTATAGTGACCAAATTGATCACGGTTATCAGTATAGTTAAAATACTGGAAATGTCTAAAAAGTATAACTGTAGTGTCGATTTAAAGAAGACACTTGGCAGCTTGTTGTCCTTAAGTCAGAAAAATAGCCACAAGGGCTTGAATTGACTGTTATTAGAAATATTGTTTACATTAAATACCTTTGACAAAAAAAAAAAAATTAGCCTTTTTGCTGTCTAGAAACACAATGCAGGTAAAGCCACAAATCTGACCATGTTCTTTTTCAAATCTGAGGATAACTCTATAACTCTTAAGTTTCATGAAATATTTTTTAGAGCATGCCATGGGATTTTGTTTAGAGTTGACTCTACAATGCTAACTAATAGTTACTCACATTATCTAAGCATCCATGCAGTTTATTGTCTTGTGCTGCCCAAACTGCTTTGTCTCCATGCGCACATTCACACTTCTCCCGGATAGGAGGCTTTTAGATGTCTTTAATCATGATGCTAATGTCTTTTATTTATTGCCCATTGTTTATTGAAAACTTTCTGCTTACACTGTTTGATCCCACATTCCCACGCTGTTTGCGGCTGAGGCAGAGCAGACTTTTAAACCTTTTTTTGTCATCCTAACAAGAGCGCTGCGTAATCGAGGACAGCAGATGCTCATGTAGGCCTATAATTATCTTTATTGAAGTGAGTTAGGTTTAAATCGCCGTCAAGCATTAATTAACGATTTTTGTTGTTGCAATTTTACACATAATAATCCATGATGATCACAGTAGCCTACACAAAACTGAAATTGCACGTCAAAATAACAGTCAATATTTTTAGATTTTTCTAATCATGTTTTCAGGGGAGCCCATGTATTATTAAGAGGAGCCCCTAGCTCCCCCGTAGTTCGCACCCTGCTCACCAGGATGGCCATTTTAACGTCATTTTGTGTGTAATTTTGCCGCTTAAACGCAACAAGCTGCACTTTTAGAGCCCCATATTTCAGCCTCGACTTTTAGTTTATGGCTTCGGGACAATTTTCACATCAGACGCGGGCCGGGCATCCGGCTTGTTTTAGGATTCCTCCTTATTTT
Source organism: Oxygymnocypris stewartii (assembly GCA_003573665.1). NCBI lineage: Eukaryota > Metazoa > Chordata > Actinopteri > Cypriniformes > Cyprinidae > Oxygymnocypris > Oxygymnocypris stewartii. The sequence goes on from QVTF01000004.1 coordinate 287,865, forward strand.
TGTATTTTAGAAATCCATAAATTATTATGGTGATGAAAAGGATTAGCCGCTCGTGGAAACAATACCGCGACTGACAAGAGCAGCTCGACCTGTCTAATAGCACACATTTGTTTAGGTTAAACGTTTAAACTAACATTGTGATATGCTTTTTTAAGTATTTTAAATATAAATTTTATTTTAGTCAAGTGATGATTTAAGAAGGCTAAATTGATCAAACACAGAGGCGGATCTAGGATTTTTTAGAAGCAGGGGCCACAATGGGGCCACCATTTACAGAGAGGGGCAAAGTTTACCGTTCAAGTCTTTGGAAAATGTAACAATAACGGCTTAAATATTTCCGTGTGTGTGTGCGAATGAATTCATTAAGAATAACATACATAATAAAATATAATACAATATTTTAGGAAAAAAGGGGCTTCCCTGCCAATTTGGAGTTAGTTTTCACACTTTGTTGAATTTTGGGTTCCAACAACAAGAATATTCATGAGCATATGATAATATACAATATGTACAGCGAAATGTTCTTCTTGAACATTGTAAGAAACTGTACACATCTTTTTGTAAAACAAAAAAAAACTACTTTTTTTTGTGACCGCTGCTGAAAATTCAGCGGTCTTTGCTCAGGAGGTTGAATCCATCTACTTATTCGGCAATTACTTACTGACACGCTATACAAGGCTATATACATTATTATTTGGACATGTAACATGTATTACATTATAAATAAATCTCTTTTATCTTAATTTAAATGATAAATATACTGTACTTTTGTTCAGTATTAGATAGATCATGTTAGTTCTTAATGATGCTACACACTTTTATTTTAATACTACAAATAAATAAGTATATATAAACATTTACATAGTAAATTAAAATAAAATGCTTTGTTCTGTGTTGTTTACTATTGTTTAACCTTATTTCAGTGTAGAAATTAAACAGTATGACAATTTTATATTACGATTATAGTGACCAAATTGATCACGGTTATCAGTATAGTTAAAATACTGGAAATGTCTAAAAAGTATAACTGTAGTGTCGATTTAAAGAAGACACTTGGCAGCTTGTTGTCCTTAAGTCAGAAAAATAGCCACAAGGGCTTGAATTGACTGTTATTAGAAATATTGTTTACATTAAATACCTTTGACAAAAAAATAAAAATTAGCCTTTTTGCTGTCTAGAAACACAATGCAGGTAAAGCCACAAATCTGACCATGTTCTTTTTCAAATCTGAGGATAACTCTATAACTCTTAAGTTTCATGAAATATTTTTTAGAGCATGCCATGGGATTTTGTTTAGAGTTGACTCTACAATGCTAACTAATAGTTACTCACATTATCTAAGCATCCATGCAGTTTAATGTCTTGTGCTGCCCAAACTGCTTTGTCTCCATGCGCACATTCACACTTCTCCCGGATAGGAGGCTTTTAGATGTCTTTAATCATGATGCTAATGTCTTTTAAATAAAAGATTTGTTTATTGAAAACTTTCTGCTTACACTGTTTGATCCCACATTTCTTTGGTCAAACTTCTTTTATCTCTAAAATTGTTATCAATTGTCTTTCTTTAAAAACAAACAAAATAAATAAATAAAACATTCTTATGGTTTTAAGTCGATTATCTTTCCTGAAGTATTCATAAAATATAATTGTTCCTATTTGCATAAGGGCTAACATGTTTAGTCATCAACACAAGACTCTTATTACAGTTTTGACTAAAAACTAATTTTAAAATGTCACTGAGTGTTTGAAACAACTTATGCAATCTGACGAGGCTTCTTATTAATGAGGAAAAAAATACATTATTTTCATACTGTGATAACATATGCTTCCACGCAGACTACATTAGAATTGTATGCACTTTCCACACTATTCCACTATTTTCAGCCAAACAGTTGTAGCACACCATTTCTATGTGACGTGAGGATCTTTATCTCACTTTCATTTTAAACAAAATGCTACAGTTTGTCTACATGATTCTGAAAGAAAACACGCTTGGAACCTAATGTTGCTATAGTAACGAACGCAACTTCCACCCGAGAAACCGCACGCTTTTATTTGAGCAAAAAGTTTGCTTTGTACAGTAGGTTCAACAGCATTAAGTTATTTAGCGCAAATTGTATTATTCAATTGAACTGT
>QVTF01000004.1:297500-329123 GCA_003573665.1 Oxygymnocypris stewartii
ATATGGGTCACAGACATTAAGATATCCGCATCGAAAGAAATTGACAAAAGTGATTTTATGTCCATATATATGTAATTAAATGTATATGCACATTAAATGTAATTAAAGCATCCATTTTAAGGTTTCAAATAAGTTTTTGGAGAAGAAAATGTTGAAATAATGTTACTGTCTTTCAGTATTTATGTAACAATTCAAACAACATGTTTATTCTGACTTGTACATGTTAAAATATATAAAATAATAGGGGAGCATATTAAATTTTATTGTGTTTTAAATGAGTAAAAAATTATTATTGATAAATGGGTGAAACCTAGAATAGTGGCAAATTAAAAAAATTTAAAATTACAACTAATTAATATCTGGGGTGAAAGTAATTACTATTTTAATATGTCATAAATATATTTTTGTTGTAAATATGCCTGACAAGAGTGTTACACTGAATGATATTACAGTGTCTGTTTTCTGTAAATCAGGGGAAAATGTATGATAATTATTTTTTGCACAGATAAACAAAATTGCAATTAAATTAAACAGAAAACTTTTACATGTTTTGGGGAAAAACAACAACAATTTAAAGCTGTATTGCACTTGTTGCTTTTATGCGTAAACCCCTTTTCGTCTTTGTCCCATGTACATCTATATATTAATATTATATATAAGTATATTTAATATATAAACATAACATATTTTTCTTAGATATATACATGCATGTGTTTTTATTCATATATACATAATACAAATACACAGTTCACACTCGGTTACGTAATATATGAGTTTAAACTGTGTATTTTTGTTATGCGTTTTTGTCCTTTATATACTATTTTTTGCAAATATTTCTATTTAGCTTTAATTAATTTGTATTTGAGTAATTTTCACTTCAGGTTAAACACTGTATTTCAGTTAGTAGCCAAGGCAACGTGTTTAATTTCTGTCTAGTTGCTTTAATTGTTTTATCTGATATTTATATTTCATGAGCTTTATTTAAATTAAGAATTGGTTTTAGTTAACAATAATGCACAGTTTGTGTAACATTTATATAAAATGTAAAAAACAGTAAAAAATTAATTATAATATTAATAATAAATGATTAATAAAATAATGATATTTAAATTTAGTTTAACTCGTTTCTGTCATTTATATATTTTTCCAAATATTTATATAGCTTTAATTTATTTATTTTCGTTTTTTGTCAATTTAGTACTTGTTTCAATTAGTTGTCATGACAACATTTCTCACTTCAGTTTAAGTGCTTTATGTTTTTTAATCTAATATTTATATTTTATCTTAGTTCAGCTTTATTTCTGTCACGGATGTGCACGGGGGAGCCAGGAACGAGGATACAAGGAACTTCCTTCAAACACTTTATTGTACAGAGATCGCTGGAGCACAGGTACACACACCAACAGGAATGACGTTAAGACTGGACACAGATGCAGAGAAACACAGGGTTCTTAAAGGGACAAACGAATGAGCTAAACAAGATGATTAATAACACAGGGCTGGGGACTAATTAACTAAGATGAACACAAATGAGGACAGGAACAGGAACTAACCATATATGGGCGCGAGAGGAGGGGAAACAAGACACAGAGAGAGAGAGAGTCTGACATCACTCCCCCCTCCCGAACGGTGCGTCCCGCACCGTACACCATCCAACGGGGAGGGGGGGGGGGGGGGGAGGCTTAAGGGACACGGAGACAGGACAGGACAGGAGGCCTCCAGGGCGGCGCCCGTTCCGGGAGCCATGGCGGAGCGGGGAGCTCAGGCAGCCATGGCGGGTCAGGAGACTCAGGAGGCCATGGCGGGTCAGGGAACTGAGGAGGCCATGGCGGAGCGGGGTGCTCGGGTGGCCATGGCGGAGCAGGAAGCTTGGGAGGCCATGGAGGGTAGCCCCCCCCCAAAAATCTTCTTGGGGAAGCTCCCCATCTCAGGGGGGCGCTCGGGAAGCGCAGAAGGGGCGCTGGACGGGACCAGCGGAGGCCAAGGAGAGCTGGACGGGACCAGCGGAGGTAAAGGCGAGCTGGATGGAACCAGCAGGGGCTCTGGAGAGCTGGACGGGACCAGCAGGGGCTCCCGGAACTGAGCGGAATCCGTGGGCTCCCGGACCGGAGCGGAATGCGTGGGCTCCCGGAACGGAGCGGAATCCGTCGGCTCACGTGGGCGCTCGGGTGCCGCTGACTCTCGGGGGCGCTCTGAAGAGCTGGACGGATCCAGCGGGGAAATTGGAGCGCACTTACGAGGAGCCGGCACTGGAGGGCGCTGGCGAGGTGCAAGCACTGGAGGGCACTGGCGAGGTGCAGGCACTGGAGGGCACTGGCGAGGTGCAGGCACTGGAGGGCACTGGCGAGGTGCAGGCACTGGAGGGCACTGGCGAGGTGCAGGCACTGGAGGGCACTGGCGAGGTGCAGGCACTGGAGGGCACTGGCGAGGTGCAGGCACTGGAGGGCACTGGCGAGGTGCAGGCACTGGAGGGCGCAGTCTCGGAGCAGGCACTGGAGGGCTCAGTCTCGGAGCCGGCGCAGGCTCGCGGCGGCGCTCGGGAAGCGCGGGCTCGCGGTGGCGCTCGGGAAGCGCGGGCTCGCGGTGGCGCTCGGGAACCAGCAGCGACGAAGACGAGCTGGGCGGGACCAGCGAAGACACTCGTGGGCTGGTTTCGACTCGGGACCGGTAACTTCCCAGACACCGGTAGATCCCCTCTCTCCAACACAATCCTGTGGTGTCTGGGAGATCCATAGGGCGCTGGTAATTTGCCCCGAGCTGAAACAGATGGAGGATTGCCGCGTCGTGGAGCTCCGTCACCGTGGCGAGCTTGCAGGATTCTCTGGCGAACTCCACAAAGGAGAGATTCCGCCGGCTAAGGGCGAGGACGCAGGTGGCGAACTCCATCGCCGTGAAGGAAGATGAGTAGATCTTGTATGGTCCAGTCTTCTGTCACGGATGTGCACGGGGGAGCCAGGAACGAGGATACAAGGAACTTCCTTCAAACACTTTATTGTACAGAGATCGCTGGAGCACAGGTACACACACCAACAGGAATGACGTTAAGACTGGACACAGATGCAGAGAAACACAGGGTTCTTAAAGGGACAAACGAATGAGCTAAACAAGATGATTAATAACACAGGGCTGGGGACTAATTAACTAAGATGAACACAAATGAGGACAGGAACAGGAACTAACCATATATGGGCACGAGAGGAGGGGAAACAAGACACAGAGAGAGAGAGAGTCTGACAATTTCATTTAACAAGACATTTTAGTTAAAAAACAACAACAACAACAACTTTTGATGCACGATATATCGGCCACCATATCGATATCGGCCGATAAATGCATATTTGTCTGTTATCGGCCTGATAAGAAAATTTGTCCGATATCTTTAAGCCGATAAATAATGTATTATTTCCTTCAGAGACACTTTAGTTGTGCGCTGTTCGTCATGATGGTTTTGAAATGCTTGAAATATGATTGGAATCACTTATGTGCAACATGTGTAGAGCAAGTCGGTCATAAAGGCTATAAAAAAATTATAATAAGTACATTACTGTAAATGACGTTGTGTAATATTTGTGTGTTGTGTTTTGTGCGTGCGTTGAGCACGTCCACATCGGAGCTACTCCTCCATAACAGTTAAGTCCACTTTTGCAGCCTTTTGTGCAGTTGTACGTAGTAATATTGTGTTTATTTGATATATATCTGCTTTATCTCATATAGAATGCGTTTGGTTAATTAATAGAGTGTTAATAGAGTGCTTCAGTTTGCTGATGATCATCTTTAGCTCAGCGCACGCAGCTCAAACAGCAGCGCACAACTAATAACTATGATTGGGACTGTCGTGTATCTAATATTCTAATGAGAACATTATTATAATAAAACATTAATTCTTTGGGTTTAGTTGTTATGAGAAGCCAAGTCCACGAGTTACACATCTGACTAGTGCACAACTTGGCACAACTTAGCCTGTGCATTTCCGTATTTTTGTGTATATATAAGTTGTAATATTATGTTTATATTTGATAAATATCTGATTCAGCCTAATTAACCGGCTATAACAAGCGCTTCAGTTTACCGGTGTTCATACAGCGCACGCAGCTGCTATTGAAAACAGTGGTAGCATATTAATTTGTTACTTTTTCAAAATCACTGAAGCATTATTAATAATAACCACCATTATATTTTCATCAACAATATGGTTTAGTAATTAATATAATTTCATTATTGTCCATGCAGATTGCTCTTCCATTTTATTCATCCATGGCACATGCGTTTTGATTCTTTACACCTGTAATGATCTACAATGACTTTTTTGCATTATTTATGCATTATTAAATTTTATTTGTGAGACTTTTTATGGCAAAAATTTGGTAATGGGAGAGTAAAATAATTGTTTCAATAATTGTATATGAACAGCCCTTACACTGTTCAAGCTAGGCTGCTAATGATGATACCTTTTTTTAAATCAGGCTCTCAAAACGTATATAAAGATTTGGATATAGATTTATTGGCCAACATATCGGCTTTCAAATATGAATAATTATTGGTTATCGGTATCGGACAAAATTTTCATATCGGTGCATCCTTAACAACAACAACATACAACGAAGCAATGCAAAGATTCTGCATTATTCAACTGAACTTCTTTCATTTCAGGTTAATATGTACAGCGCTTTTCATAAGCATCGTTTTAAAGCAGCTTTACAGAAAGTCCATGTTTCTATATTATAATCGCGAGCAGAAAACTGTGATGTCTACATGGCAGATTGTACAGTTATCACCCAGATAATGCAATCATATAGAAAACAATATGATCATAGTATTACAACATATGAAAAAAGCCATTTTTGTATCCTGATCAAGAGTCATCCTTGACGTCCTCACAAGGGTCGGCATCATCATGTGACAAAGAGTATAAATACAGTCAGCTAATTTATTTCTATTTCATTTTTAGCTTTAGTAATTTTAGTACTTTTAGTGAATTGTCAGATACAATGTTAAAATGTGTAATGACTTCAGTTTAAGTGCTTTAGGTTTTCCATCTAATATTTATATTTTATTTTATGTAAGCTGTATTTAAACTGACATTTAGTTTTAGTTAACAATAACCACATTGCTGTAGAGCATTGCAAAGATTGTCAAATATAACACAAATAGTATAAATAACAAGCTCGGTTTAAATTGGTTTTCTGGGATAAATAGTTTAGAGTCAGCTGACATGAAGTAAAGCTCAGGTCACGTTACCGGAGTTTGCTTTGTTCTTCGTTGATCTCTGTTAATCTGCTGTGTGTGTGCAGCTCATGCACTCATTACTCACATTCCTCGAGGAAACCCAACCAGAATCAGATCCGAGTGACTGTTTAAAGACCTCGGGATGCTGAGCTGGGTTTGGTGAGGAAGTGTTCATGGGTAATGATCAGGGCTCTATGATTTACGTGATGCAGAAAATGTGACGGATTCCAGTTATAAAAACGGAATGTTCAGTTTAACACGGAATGTCACAGGAATGTATCAAAGTTTGGATGAATTAATCACAAGTAGATCATTTACACTTAAATCAAATCATGATATGGACTAGTATCTGTAAATATTAAGCTGCAAAAGTTGATTTGAATATGAATCATGCATGTTCTGCGCGTCTCTGTGTGAATGGTTTTGTGTACTACACACACACTGAAGCGCGCGTGATGCTCGCTCGTGGTGATTTCAGCGACTGCTGTCTCAATGAGGACATAAATACATGAACAATAATATCTCCAGAACTGATCTGAGAGTCACTTCACGAGAATTTTACCGTTTCATTTGAGTAAAAGCAGAGTCATATCATATACACACAGAACTATACAAAATAACAGTTTGCTTTAACCTAAAGACATTGTGCCAGAAATAAGCTATATTACTATTATTTAGTAGAATGTATGTTATACTACTACTACGGTTGACAAATAATAAAACTTTATTTTTTGAAGAAATAATCACAAAATATTTGTCTTTTAATAGTAAATCTCCTTTATTTGCCAAAAAATTTAAATGTTTAATTTTCATTAATTCAAATATTAATTAAATCAATGTTTTATGCCTTCATCTGATAACCAGTCAAATTAAAATACACAACACAGAGTTTCTGAGAGAAAAAACATTTCATAAGGCTACCGTAATAATTAAATAAAAATGGTTTGTATGCATTCAAATAATTCGACGTGCTAACACACAGAATTTGGTAACAATAAAACATAAGGTGAGAAAAATTTTAATACGGCCCTAAATATGTCATTTTTGTTACACTTTTAATACAGTAATGTTAAATTGTATAATTTTCATGATTTCAATTAGTTAAACATGGTTTTTGATTAATTCAATTGAATTTGACCATAAAAAAAATTTATAAAAAAACTCCCGGAATCCAGAAAAATTTAAACGGGGGAAAACGGAATATATATATTTTTAAATAAACGGAATCCAGAAAAATTTAAACGGGGGAAAACGGAATATATATTTTTTTAAATAAACGGAATCCAGAAAAATTTTAGCGGGAAAAACAGAATGCAGAAAAAAGGAATCTAGAAAAAAAGAAGAAAAAAAACGTTATCCAGAAAAATAAACCGGGATAAAAAACAGAACCCCCCCCCAAAAAAAAACGAATCCAGAAAAATTAAAATGGGGAAAACAGAATTTGTGAAAAATCAGACGTATTTGATTGGGCCCTAAGCATGTACCTGTGGGCTGCTCCGCCTTTATCCGCAGTCTGAAGTGTGATCCGGGTCGAGTGTCTCCGGGACTCCTCTGACACGACGTCTCCAGCAGACTCACACCAGGCGGCAGCTTTACCTGATAGCTCCTGTCAGGGGTCTGGACGCTCAGGAGGGAGTCTTGTTTCGACTCGATCTTCACATCTGCATCATCCCTGACAGTGTCACTGCTGAGAGGTCAAAGAAGAGGTCACTGCTGAAACATTTATGATAATAAACTTGATTTCAGAGATATATGTGCATGTAAAACATGCTGGCTCAATGCTAGGGTGTTGAAAAGCGTCCACTCAAGTCCCTAAAATATTATTTATTATGTTAAGGTGTCCTTGTTACATGCACTTACTATTATAATAACAATGAATTATGGATCATTACATGCAAGTAACCCTAAGCCAAACCCTAAACCTAAATACATTAATTAATAGTACTCAGTACTTAAATGCATAATTACACTGTAACAATGACACGTTAAAATAAAGTGTAACCAATTCTTCTTTTAATAAATAAGTCTTTGCATTTGAATCATTTACGTCACTTAACCAGCATTTAATACTGTTGTATTTGTATGAACTTTAGCCAATTATTATGTTTCTGCCCTAAAGGTGTTTGAGCTACAGATCTCAGAAATGGTGAGATGGTTCAAAATGTTCCTCATAAGATGTGTTACCTTATTAAATGCATCATCTTAAATGTAATCAATAAACCACGGGGCTGATTAAAAGTAGAGATTGCAGAACTTTCCAAATCATTTCCAAAATGTCTCCAACCCCTACAATAATCCATCAATTTAACAGGTTAACCCGATACATTTTTCTTCAGAATTATTATTATTTTTGGTCAATTCGCAAAACTTGACACACATCATCCCAAAAATCTTCTGGATAAAATCATATGCATCACACATTCTGACTATTGCACCTATATCTACTCCGTGTCCAGACTTAAGACAATTTATTCTGTGTTGTGTTTTTATATTACAGTATGCAAAATATGATTTTAAAAATGTTGCTATTATGATGATTATGCACCAGTCAGCTCAATTTCACTTTCAACAGCTCACTCAAGTACACGTCTAGAAGGCCACATAGATATACAAGTAATTAATATACTAGTCAACATCTGAAGTGGATCTCACCTTTCATCAAAGTTGTCCTAAAGCGTAAAACTAAAATGCGTTCTTGTCTTACGACAACTTTTTTGATCCACTTCAGATGTTGACTACAACATAAAAAGGACCTTTAGTTAAATACTTATTAAAATGATACAAGTTGAGCTTAAAGGTGCTGTATGTATGATTGACATCCAGCGGTTGAACTAGGTATTGCTGTCTAAAATAAAAACATTGGAGAGTTTTATTCACGCCTCTCCTCCTCTCACGCAGGTTGCCAGATTGACTACACCAACAGAAACGAGCGCACGTGATGATGAATGACATGAAATACGCAGTGTTTCCCGCTAACTGGCAACCCGGGTGCCGAAATACAATTGGGTAAACTGATAGTGGGCGGGTTTCACAAACCATAACTGACTCTAGCAATGTTTTTCAGATAAACAAGTATGTTAATTAATTTAGGATGTTTTTTAGATATCTGCAAACATATTATGGTATTTTTGTGCTTTAATAGAGTCAAAATCCTACATAAAGCACCTTTAAAATAAAAAAACAGTCTAATAGTAAGAGGGAGTGATAAAAAAGTGAGTTTTATCTTTTGACAAATCAGGAAAGATTAACCATGGACTGCTTTAAAACGAATGGTATTTTTAAAAAATATGCATTTTAACTGTACTGTCCACATTATTAAATAATTATTATGCATGCAAGGTTAATAAGTTCGTATTAATTGGCAAATTACACAATATATTTATGTTTTATAAATCGATTTTTGGCACATGAGGATTAAAAATAAAATAGGAAAAACTCAAAAGTGAGATGTGGCCAAAACAACGTATTAAAACTACTGTTTTATTTTAACATGCATATACTTGTGTTGCTTTATAAACGCAGAAAGTTTGTCCAAACCCTTCCAGTACTGCCATCTGGTGTTTATTTCTGCACCACTGACTGTGTGAGTGTAAGCAATGATACACTGTATTGAATACTCCACAGAATATGTTAAGTACAGTACACCGGCTACTGTCAGACGTTATTATATTTAGTATTCTCTGGTGTTGTTGCTGATACGTCATAGCGTGCATTACGCATGTATGTATAACGTTACCAGAGCAAAGGGAGTAATTAGGCTTTACTGCCAATACATGTCGTGTAAATTGTTTTTGTTGCTTCACTCACAGACTTTGATGAACCGCTGAACAGAATATTTAATAACCGAACGAGCATTAATAGAGAAATAAACCCACGCTTTACCGAATAAACAAAAGTCCACTTTGCAGCTTCGGTCTGAGTTCAAGAAAGACGAGGTCTTGTTGCGCAGTCTCTTCCATTTATACACTTTACCAGGAAAAAAATATATCTATATATATTACAGAACTGCTTCATTCATCGATTCTGCTGAGGAGGAACCCCACGCGACATTCAAAACAACGTGACTTCCGCGACATAGTCGTGACGTCACGAAATACATTCTTTCAAAATAAAGGTGTCCAATAAACCGTTTTCATCGATAATTTATTTTTGTAAATAGTAAAAGTATATTATTAGGAAATTAGGTATTTAATTGACACTTACATAAAAATACGTTGTTCAATCAGTATTTATTAGAAAGACATATATTAACTAACTAAATAAATAAATAACAAATTGTCTAAACACACGAGAAGGAGCGTGAATACGTTTTATGTATAATAAATATAATATAATATAACAAAATTATATAGTTAAAGAGTTCATGAACTTAAAATGCTTAGTTAGATTAGTTAAACAAATATTGAATGGGGTCGGAATATGTCTTTTGTTGAAGAAAAAAATAAAGCCTCTGAAGGCAGTGCTGATTTGCGCATGCGTACTTCCAGCGCGCGGAATTGAGTCGTGACGTCAGGCAGTGCGCGATCACCAGTGGCGGGAGATTTTCCAGTGTTTCGTCGATCTAGTTCGTGTTCAGGAGATAAACATTAGCGAGTAAAATGTGGAACCAAGGTAACGTTATGTGGTTTAGTAACGAGTTGTGTGTAGCACACTATGGCTCCTAGTTTACTGAGTTTTGCTAACTTGCTAATGAGAATCGTGAGAGCTCCAGTTAGTCCGTTACTCGCACTGCAGCCATGCTTGTAGTTCGAGTTGTCTGTTACTGTAGTTGTCTGTTGTTACTCGCACTACTGTCATCAGTGAGTATGTTGATGTTGTTTTACACATGGAGTGGTCTCGAGGGAAATAGAAACGTGATGTTTTGGCAGGTAAATACGGCGAGGCCAGTGTGGCTGGATATACCCAGTCTCCGGGAGGGTTTGGATCTCCAGCCGCCACACAGGGAGCAGACAAGAAAGGGGTCAGTCTGCCTCAGCTCCGTATGAAACCTGTCAGGGAGATGTGTCTGTGAATATGTGTTATATATATATATATATATATAACTCAAAAGCGGAATAAGAATACACATGTTGCCTAAAGTAGCGTAATTGTATGCATAACTAATTATTAATACAATACAGACAGTGCAGTACACATATGCACATTTAAATTCCCAATTCTAGTTACTGTAATGCACGTTATTTGTTTATTTATAACATTTTAAAATGCATTTTTTCATCACATATTTATGCATTTTATGGTGTATGCTTTGCTTCATCCAAAGTTCAAGTTTATGGCTTTCAAAGTCTTTTATCAGATGCTTCTTCAGAAAATAGAAATAGCACTGTTTTTTTTGTTAACTAAGCCTAAAAATATTAAGATAGTTTGCATTAATTTGTAGTAAAGCTGAAATAAAATACATATATTAAAACTAGTGCTGTCAAATTATTAATCACATCCCAAAAAAATGTATTGTTTACATAATGTGTGTGTGTACTGTGTATAAATACACACACATTCATGTATATATTTAAGAAACATTTTACGTTTATTTATTAAAAATATAAATATATGCAAATGCATGTCAATATTTCCAAGATATATGCTAGTGTCTTTATATATACACGCAGTACACGTACATATATAATGTAAACAAAAATGTATTTTGGATGTTTAATCGGCTAATTAACATAAAAATAATAAAGTAATAAAACAATACTTCATTTTTACAGTATATGTACATTTACTATTTTTAAATTAAATATGTCCCATGCATTTTCTTGACTGGCTTTTGCCGACACGTACATGACGTCCAGCTTTCAAGTCCCGTTTGATTTTCAACCTCAATGCTATCGTCACTGAAGCAGGGTGACCGTTACGTCTGTTTGTGTGTGTTGTGCAGAGAACTCGAGCGCAGCAGATCGTTCCCTGCACCGTGTCCCAGCTGATGTCTGCGGTGCAGGCGGAGGACGTCTTCAAAGTGGGAGAGGCAGAGATCGCACAGGTGCGTCTGATAGCATAGATGTACGTCTGCATTGAGCCCTCAAAGACGGGGAACACACACCTGTTTCATGATCTGAAGATAGATCAGCCAATAGACCTTTATCACGGCAGAATCGAAGCAGTATATCGGTATCCTCCTGTTATATGTATTTTTCAATGTGCTGTAATCACCTAGTTCCCGCGCACCTGGTAGCCCTTATGGAGTCTCTGAGTCGCCCGCCAAGCACGTTCAAAGCGCTGGACGATAAACATCATATCGAGATTATGATACATAATTATGTTAATAATGATAATAAGCTAATAATTCGGAAAGCACTAATAATACAAGTCCAACACATCTTTGTAATAATGCGAGTGTGCGGTTTTCACATTCTGACTTAAAAGCACAACTCAGGGAATGAGAGCATCCGAGGAGCGCGTGAATGCAGTAATTATTCTCGCTCTAACGACCTTCCATTAACTAGCTAACCTACTACTACTCCATGGGCTAATAATACATCGATTATAAATATACTTAATTATTGGGAAAATACCAGAGATGGCCTGAATAACACAGATACACTATACATAGTTGTAATCGAGTGTTTATTGTATTTATTTTATCATTCAAAAGGTTTATATCTTCTGTTTACTTCTCCATATCTCTGGAGCATCATGAGTTCTGCTGCTTCTGGGACTGGATCTGTGGGTTTTCTGTGCGAGGGCGTCCTCTGGCGTCCAGTATGAATGAAAAACACATCACCCCCCCCGGTTTCACAGACAAGGCTTGAACCTAGTCCTAGACTAAAATGTAACTCTTAGCTGTTTTAACTGAAATAAACTTGCACTGACTTTTTTTCTGAGCGTGTTTATAAAAATTACTTAAATGTAGAGATCGACCGATATATCGGTTTACCGATATTTTTCCCGATATTTAAGCATTTTACCATAATCGGTTATCGGTTTTGTAAAAAACAAAAATCTTGTTTTTATCTTTTTTTTTTTTTTTTTCATACATAATTATACAGAGTATAACCAGCAGTGAAATTTTGTTCTCTGCATTTGACCCATCCAAGTGCACACACACTTGGAGCAGTGGGCACACACACACACACAGACACCTGGAGCAGTGGACACACACACACACACACACACACACTTGGCGCAGTGGACACACACACACACCTGGAGCAGTGGACACACACACACACACCTGGAGCAGTGGACACACACACACACACACACACACACACACACCTGGAGCAGTGGACACACACACACACACACACACACACACACACACACACACACACACACCTGGAGCAGTGGACACACACACACACACACACCTGGAGCAGTGGACACACACACACCTGGAGCAGTGGACACACACACACCTGGAGCAGTGGACACACACACACCTGGAGCAGTGGACACACACACACCTGGAGCAGTGGACACACACACACACTTGGAGCAGTGGACACACACACACACCTGGAGCAGTGGACACACACACACACACACACACCTGGAGCAGTGGACACACACACACACCTGGAGCATTGGACACACACACACACACACACCTGGAGCAGTGGACACACACACACACACACACACACACACACACTGTTCACTCAGGAGAAGCTCCAGCACGGCCACCGCATGTAACTTTATACAAGATTCACTCGTTTGAAACGCGCTAAATTATATTAACATTTACTATAGAACCATTATTTAGCCAATAAACATCTAAATAAATACATCTCTATCTAAATTAATGATTTATTATCTCCGCAAGCGATCGCAGTTTGAGTATAGTTCTGTGTAAATAGATAAACCGCGCTGTCAGCAGTTTTCATAATTTATAATGACAAAAACATTTTAATAATTCTGATAAAACAGTTAAGAAATACAATAAAATACGATGTTTTGTTTGTTATAGCTTATTTCAATATTCCAGAGAATATTATTCAGTGAATTATTCTTCACTCTTTAGTCTATTAAACAGCTTATAAACCTAAAAATGTAGTTTAAAATGAAGTTGATACGACTTCTGTCCTTTATTTTCTCCATTTGAATACATTAGACATTATTTTGCTTATTGTTAATATCAGTGTTGCTGATTATGCTTTTTATAAATAAAATGTTTTTATTGTTGTAATTTGAAGATTAAATTGTACATGGAAGAATGTTAATTTTCAACAGTTGTTTGTTGTTGTTAAGATGACTGAAAGTGAAGAATGGACTTCACTCTGTTATTTAATTACTTTATAACAGTAAATAAATATCGGTTCTGAATATCGGTTATCGGGTACATAAACATGCAAATAATCGTTAACGGTATCGGTTATAAAAACTCAATATCGGTCGATCATTACTTAAATATCATAATTGAACTATGATCTAATCCTGGTTTACATTTAGTCATTTTGCAGATGCTTTTATCCAAAGCGACTTACAATTGGGGAATACATAAAGCGATTAATCTTGAAGAGGCAAACATACAGAAGAAGTGCCCATAACACTAATCTCAGGCATTGTTCAAATAAATACAAGCTAGCAAGGGAAGGAGATAAAGAGAAAAAGTGAATAATAAAAATTGATAAAGAGAGGTGTAGTCTAGTGTTAATCTAAGCCCTGTCTGTGTGTCTGTGAAACCGGGCCCATGTGTTTAGTGCTAATGGCCAATCCAATCATTAATTGGTATTTTTATTTTTTATAAGTATCGGTTCAGGCACCGTTTAGGCACCGGTACCGTTTTAAAAGTAACGATTTGGCACCGGTATCGGAAAAACCCCAAACGATACCCAACCCCAGTGAATGCGTGTTGTACTTTCGTCTGATACACAAACTCAAACACACGTGACTCGCCGTGTTTTCACCATCTGTGTCTCAATATATGAGGACATGAACTTCATCTCCAGAGCTGCTCTGAGAGTCACTTCAGCAGCTTTATGCAGTTTCATTTGAGAAAATTACCGTCAAATACACTGAATCTAAAACTGAAAGACCTTCACGACAAACAGCCAATATAAAAGACTGGTTTAACTTTTGTATAGATTATATATATTTGACTTTTGTAATATATTTTGACCGATTATATTACTACTGTATACCAAGATCAGTGGATAGGCCATGTTTTAAGTTAGATTTTTTTTTTTTGAAAATAAATAGCTCATTAAAGTCTTTATGTATTAATTATTTGGTGCTATTGTGAAGACTAAATATCTAAATGACTACGAAACCGCAGCTGCTTTGTTTACAGGGTAATGATAGCATCGGCGCCCTCTAGTGGCGAATGTGCGTTTCATTCAGCGCGTCTCCTTCACTCGTTCCGCCTTCTCATGTGCTCATTTAAATTAAACCATTGTGTTTTTAAAGTTCAGTAATCATATGAGGCTGTATCGCTGTTTTTCCATAAATGGAAAAAAAATAATAACATTTGTTATTGGCTACTGTATAAGTTAGGCTGTTTTGTATTTTGAATTCACACTCATGCGCCTAAATATATTTTCCAGTTCGCACACTATCTATTTTTAGACGCAAGTGCACGCACTGTCGAGCCCTGACTCAACTGAACTTGTAGTTTTAATCCAACAGAAGCAGATCTGAGAAAGCTGTGGCCCGTAAACGTGCGAGATGATTTCACCACACAGTGCTGCAGTGTGTGCGAGACATGAATGACATCAGAATGAACAAATTAATTCGTTTGTATGAGATTTTAGCCATTATTCTGTCGTTTTTTATTGACATTCATCACACTGTGCAATTCACACATTTATGCCAAAGCTCTTAATTAATATTCAAAGTCTCACTGTCAACGCATTATACTGTTTAGATTAATTAGCCTAAATGTTTAACATTATTAAAATTGCTACATTTTTCTCCCTATGCCTTTTAAATTTGAATATGACTCGAATATTGATAATATTTAAGTACAAAATTCTAATTGAGTTTTTCAGCCGTTTTGACAGCCCTAGCGTAGGCCGATGTTAATGGAAATACACAGGCATGTAAACACCTTAATCGCAGTATTGCCGCTCTGAAAAAAATGCATGTGTGGGGGAGAAGAAAAGAAAGCATCGCATTTCTGGGAAAAACACAACTCACTGCCGCCAGTCTCTGTTACCCTCGTCCAGAAACGCCGAGTAGACCGCGAACGACGGCAGCGTAGGCAAACGAATTGCCATCATTTCTATTGTGCCGAAAAAAGCATGGAATACAACCATACAAAAGTGTTTTGCATTAGATGTAAATAAATTAAAACAGCTGCCAGTAACACACCTGCTCTTTCTGAGTCCATCATTTGTGCTGTGCTGTGTGGTATGTGAAATAATGGCAGTAAAAAAATAACCACAATTCTTAGAGAATAATATAAATTGCATCTAAGCGGGAGCGAAGAGCTTTGCTCTTGACATGTAAACATCATAATGCAATTAAGTCCATAATGCATTATTTATTACCGTACCGTTACCAAAACGTGACGTGTAAACTCTGCTGATCACTGATTGGCCTGAGAAAATCGTCATTACTGCGTCACTGAACTTGCGACACGAGACCCTCCTCTACAGCCCTACCCGCTAGATTTAAATCAGCACAGCCAGCGAAGGATCAGACGCAACTTCTGTTTAAACAAACGCACATTTTTGCATCAACCACAAAATAGCAGTGTCGTTGTCTGTTGAGGAAGTTCAGACGTTCCTCTCCTTGATAGCCGAGGAGCGGATCCAGTGAGAGCTTGATGGCGCGACGCCGAAGGAAAAAGCCTTATGTGTATAACGTTACTTTTGAACTTGCTATATTTACAGAGTATGTCTTCTGTTTATATTTGTACCTTTGTATCTGTGTTTTGCTTCAATTAAAAACAATCTGATCGAATAAGTGTACCTCCAGACTATATTAAATATGTATTATTGTATGAGCACGTAATGAACCTCTTGAAAAAGACAAATGATTAATGCCGCGATTATAAAAACCATCACATAAATAAAAAAAAACAAGGGATACATTGTACATTTTGAAATATTCAAAAGTTTATTGATAATTCACTTTACAGAACACGCTGCATGAATAGTTAACTAATCAAGTAATGCAGCACACCTGCACGAACATCTCTGCTCTCCTCATCTACAGCCCGTGGCACTGCACCACAGTCTCTGCTGCTGGGGATAAATCACAAGCGTTCTCATAGACCTCTCCATTGCTGTTAAAAACATCCACATGCCGAGAGTGAAGAACACTATTCCGTCTCCTTTCTTTGTTGTGAGTTTGTTTGTGGCGCGTTTACGATGATGTCACGGTAGTAGATGCGCATTATAGAATATCCCGTCTATCAGTATACACTGCGGGGAATGCACCGACCTGACGGCCGTACCGTACCGCTGCCGACCGTACCGTACAGCGTGGAAAAGCGCCATTGACTCCTCTCTCACCTGTAGCTGGTGTGTGTGGTGAGCGCATACACTTGATTGGCTCTAGACTCTCTCCCTCTACACCTGTAGCTCGGTTGTTTGGTTGAGGGCATACCATTGATTGTCTGACTCTCTCTCCTCTCACACCTGTAGCTGGACTGTTGTGGTGAGCGCATACACGTGTGATTGTCGTCTATGACTCTGCTCCTCCTCTCCACCTGTAGCTGGTGTGTGGTGAGCGCATCCACTTGATTGTACTCTATGACTCTCTCTCCTCTCCACCTGTAGCTGGTGTGTGGTGAGCGCATACACTTGATTGGCTCTATGACTCTCTCTCTCTCTCCACCTGTAGCTGGTGTGTGGTGAGCGCATACACTTGATTGGCTCTATGACTCTCTCTCCTCTCCACCTGTAGCTGGTGTGTGGTGAGCGCATACACTTGATTGGCTCTATGACTCTCTCTCCTCTCCACCTGTAGCTGGTGTGTGGTGAGCGCATACACTTGATTGTCTCTATGACTCTCTCTCCTCTCCACCTGTAGCTGGTGTGTGGTGAGCGCATACACTTGATTGGCTCTATGACTCTCTCTCCTCTCCACCTGTAGCTGGTGTGTGGTGAGAGCATACACTTGATTGTCTCTATGACTCTCTCTCCTCTCCACCTGTAGCTGGTGTGTGGTGAGCGCATACACTTGATTGTCTCTATGACTCTCTCTCCTCTCCACCTGTAGCTGGTGTGTGGTGAGAGCATACACTTGATTGGCTCTATGACTCTCTCTCCTCTCCACCTGTAGTTGGTGTGTGGTGAGCGCATACACTTGATTGGCTCTATGACTCTCTCTCTCCTCTCCACCTGTAGCTGGTGTGTGGTGAGCGCATACACTTGATTGGCTCTATGTCTCTCTCTCCTCTCCACCTGTAGCTGGTGTGTGGTGAGCGCATACACTTGATTGTCTCTATGTCTCTCTCTCCTCTCCACCTGTAGCTGGTGTGTGGTGAACGCACTGGTGTCGTTGTCCTGTGGCAGCCGTCGCATCATCCAAGTGGATGCTGCACACTGGTGGGGGTTGAGGAGAGCCCCCCACACACACATGATTGTAAAGCGCTTTGGGTGTACAACAATACACAATAAAGCGCTATATAAATTAATCATTCATTCACTTACAATACGATACATGTAACAAAAATAATACATGCCTGATTTAAGAAGGGGGTCTCAAAAAATGTCCAAAAAATATTATTTTATTAACGTATTAATTTTAAGTTCAATTGTGCTTTTTTTGGTATAATGTCTGCTAGAATTATGAAAAAAAATTCAGTGTTAAGTAAATATTTTTTGTTATAAATTGTAGTAAATATAAATTGTTGTTGTTTTTTTACTTTTGAAAAGCAAGACAAAACAGTAAAAAACACATTTTGGCTATTTGGTTAAAAAAAATTAAATCGGGGAAAAAACACAAAAAAATTTGCCTTCCGTCCAGTGTTTTCTTTTTTTCAGCTTCGGCAAAGAATTGTCGTTTCATTGCATCCCTACTTGTAGTATGTAATGGCTTATAATATTCATATCCAATTGGGCCCAACCAATACGTTATTTGTATTTTTTTTATCCTCCAAAACACAGCTGCTTTAGTTCTCGGGGCCCAATATCCTCATCTTTGACTATCCTCATCTTTTTTAACTTATGATCTAGGTCCTCTCTTATGGCGCTTTTCCACTGCATGGTACGGCACGGTACGGTTCGGTACTGTTCACTTTTGGGGGGTTTTCCACTGGGTACTGTACCTGGTACCGGGTACTTTTTTAGTACCACTTCGGTCGAGGTTCCATGCGAACCGTACCGTTACCAAAACGTGACGTGTAAACTCTGCTGATCACTGATTGGCCTGAGAAAATCGTCATTACTGCGTCACTGAACTTGCGACACGAGACCCTCCTCTACAGCCCTACCCGCTAGATTTAAATCAGCACAGCCAGCGAAGGATCAGACGCAACTTCTGTTTAAACAAACGCACATTTTTGCATCAACCACAAAATAGCAGTGTCGTTGTCTGTTGAGGAAGTTCAGACGTTCCTCTCCTTGATAGCCGAGGAGCGGATCCAGTGAGAGCTTGATGGTGCGATGCCGAAGGAAAAAGCCTTATGTATATAACGTTACTTTTGAACTTGCTATATTTTCAGAGTATGTTTTCTGTTTATATTTTTACCTTTGTATCTGTGTTTTGCTTCAATTAAAAACAATCTGATCGAATAAGTGTACCTCCAGACTATATTAAATATGTATTATTGTATGAGCACGTAATGAACCTCTTGAAAAAGACATGATTAATGCCACGATTATAAAAACCATCACATGAATAAAAAAACAAGGGATACATTGTATATTTTGAAATCTTCAAAAGTTTATTGATAATTCACTTTACAGAACACACTACATGAATAGTTAACTAACTTAATGAAGTAACGCAGCACACCTGCACGAACATCTCTGCCCTCATCTACAGCCCGTGTCACTGTCACCACAGTCTCTGCTGCTGGGGGTAAATCACAAGCATTCTCATAGACCTCTCCATTGCTGTTAAAAACATCCCTGTCCTCCTCCTCTACAGCCCGTGTCACTGTCACCACAGTCTCTGCTGCTGGGGGTAAATCACAAGCGTTCTCATAGACCTCTCCATTGCTGTTAAAAACATCCCTGTCCTCCTCCTCTACAGCCCGTGTCACTGTCACCACAGTCTCTGCTGCTGGGGGTAAATCACAAGCGTTCTCACAGACCTCTCCATTGCTGTTAAAAACATCTCTGCTCTCCTCCTCTACAGCCCGTGTCACTGTCACCACAGTCTCTGCTGCTGGGGGTAAATCCCAAGCATTCTCATAGACCTCTCCATTGCTGTTAAAAACATCCCTGTCCTCCTCCTCTACAGCCCGTGTCACTGTCACCACAGTCTCTGCTGCTGGGGGTAAATCACAAGCATTCTCACAGACCTCTCCATTGCTGTTAAAAACATCCCTGTCCTCCTCTACAGCCCGTGTCACTGTCACCACAGTCTCTGCTGCTGGGGGTAAATCCCAAGCGTTCTCATAGACCTCTCCATTGCTGTTAAAAACATCCACATGCCGAGAGTGAAGAACACAATTCCGTCTCCTTTCTTTGTTGTGAGTTTGTTTGTGGCGCGTTTACGATGATGTCACGGCAGTAGAGGCGGCGCAGCTACACGTGAATAACAACACGTGAATAATCCCGCCCACTCTATAGCGGTACTAAACTGCGGTGGAAATGCAAACCGACCCGAACTGAGCCGTACCGTACCATGCAGTGGAAAAGCGGCTTTACACCTGGTATTAACTCTTTCCCCGCCTTTGACAGAATTGTCCCACTTTCCGTGTTTTCATTGTTATACAGTAGGAGGCGCTATTGCACATCTTCTGAAAGAGCACTGAATCTCTGGATCGAAACACAGGTGAAGAAGAACCAGAAACAAGTGATCGCATATGTCAAACAATGCAAACTTTAAACCGCATCTAAATTAAACCTGACTTACGTTACTGAAGTAATTGTTGACCTAGCTTTGGATGTGTTGATGGAAGTTATCTACTCCATCTGTGTTTCGATATTGATTCTGAATCCTATCCGGATGTAGACTTTGAAAAAAAAAAAAAAAAAGTGATTTTTGTTCAAAGCGTTGATTTCAAAAAATTAATATTACTTACAAAAAGTTTTTGTTTTGTTTTTAAACAGAGGCTCTGGTCTTTGACGTTGCATGGTCAGATATTTATTCAACAAAATACTCTGGAGGCCTGCTTAAAAAACAAAATGCTGATAAGAAAGAGTTAATGTTTGTCATACAAACGAATTTATATTAATACACTCTGTATTAGGGTTCTGATAAACCTATCAGGCTTTATTTTGCATTAACAAACTGTACATTATTTGTATTTACTTAAAGTCTGTGAGATTGGTTTACTAAACAACAAGTATATACTGAATTAAGCTTAAATTGTTTTAGCTCAAACATGAGTTCTTGCGAGTCACAAGCAGACCTCGTTTAGTAAATCAGTCTCACAGGCCTTAAGAGCAGAAAGACTGTCATTTTGTAGAACCGTAAGTATTTGGATTAAATGTCTTTTAAAATAGTGTACATTTGTTCTGTGTACCGCTTGAGGACGCTCTTGGGGGTTCATGTGTCATAGAACCATTTCTCTAAATAACTATCCTTAAACCTGTGTGTGTGTGCGTGCGTGCGTGCGTGCGTGCGTGCGTGCGTGCGTGCGTGCGTGCGTGTGTGTGTGTGTGTGTGTGTGTGTGAGAAGTGTGTGTGTGTTAAAGTCATGATGCTCTGAACAGATCACACATGAACAAACTCATCCCTTTTCTTAAATATTTTAATCTCTTTTCTGCATCATTTTCACTAAAGTATCTTTGCATATTTTAAAAACAATCAGGTAAGGCTGCACAATGAACCTTTTTATAATTGTGATCATGATTTCAGTTTTTCTCATTGATGCATAATTGCTTGCAATTATTTTCACACTGGTTATATCCTGAAGACGTTTCATTTTACATTTGTGTTATCTTGCATCAATAACAAGCGTTCATAGTTGCGGTTTACAAATACCAAGAATTGAAATCCCCTAATAAGAGCTTTTATATTTAATATTTAGGAGGATCTATTGACAGAAATGCAATATAATATACACAACTGTTTTCAGAGCTGTATAAAGACCTTCCATAATGAACGTTATGTTTTTATTACCTTAGAATGAATTACCTACACATACACTGAAACGACGATTCATTTATTATACGGGGCCGTTGAATGCTTGAATCTGATTGGCTGACGAATGTTCTGAGGTGTGCAATTATTTTCAGGGAAACGCACGGCGAAAGTAGTTCCAGGCACCGCATTACATGTCTGTATCACTTCGCCAAATCATTTTTGTTATTTCAAAGGTTTTAAAACAGCAAAATAACCAAAACCCACAACGACACTGGCCAAACAAATACAGTAAAAAGGATAAAATCGAAAAATCTTGTCCATGTTTTTGCCACTAAATTATGTTTTATTATGTATGGAAAGCACATAGCCTAATGTTACTCTCTCTCTCTCCCGCTCTCGGTCTCTCCCTCACAGACGCCATAACGTTATAGTTAGCACTGTAGTAAAAATACCAGTTTAACATGGAGCTATTGTTTCAGCTCCGGGAATTAGTTATTAAATATTTAATATGCTCGATTAAGCCCTATTAATATTTCTTTACAGTTTACACCTTATTAAGTGCTTGTCCAGCAATCACTAAAAAGTACATTCTGTTAATTTAATTAAAATCTCGCTTACATTCCCCGTGGCCCCAGGTAATGATAGACGGGATTAATACTTTCTCTTTTGAGCTAGGCTGCGTTATCTTTAGGGCAAATAAGGATAAAAATACTTAAAATCACATTCCAGAGACACTTGTTTATAAAATGGAAAAGGTTTATTCGGGATATTGCTATTCTAACATAAATGGATTAACTGATAAGACCCAAACATACAAACACATACATACGAGAGTTGAGGTTAAGGTTTAAAGAATAATATTCTTTCTATTTCATAACTTAACCAACCAGCCAAAAGATCACGAACGAACCTTTGCTTCGTTACTGCATTCAGATCATATTTTAACCAGTTCAGTCAGGATTAGGAATTCAGTTTGTACTTGCTTGAATGGGTTTAAAGCAGGCTCGACGTTGGTTCGTTTTCCCGCGTGAGTTCAGTTCTTTGTTTCGGGTGTCACGTGTTCAGCTCGGGCTCCTTCGGTTGTTCTCGTGTGGAGACTTGAGATGGCTGCGTGACGTCATCGGGAAAGCTCTCCTCCGCAATCGTTGACTTCGTGGCTCCGTTACGGCTTTGGCACGGTCTTAGACCCCCTCCGATGGTTGGTTTCGTTGAGAGAGAGTCCGGCGGGCCGGCTTCCAGGTCAGCCTTGCGCGCGTTTGAACGCGCCGAGTTCAGGAGCGCCAGAGAGTTGCAAGAGGGAAGAGAGGAGGCGCGCCGCTCGCGCGTCGTTTTAAACAGTCCGTTTTCTTGGACATCCCCAAAGGCGGCTGGTCCAATCAGAGCGTCGGTACGGGGCGGAGCCCCGCCTGCCCGGCTGGTTTTTTGCAAAGCATTTTCAATGGAGAAAAGAATAACTTTTGATCCCTGTATTAAAACTTTTATCAAGTTTACACATTTATAATATCACCACATTCGTTATCGTACTGATTTATGAAATTTTGCAACCATTCATAAAAGTCTAAACACTGCAGCCTACACATTCCAGGTTAAAGCACGATTAGAAATCAGCCCACGTTTTCCTAAATTAATATTCATATTCCACAAGCATATGAGAGAAAGAGTACACATTAATATCCATATATTTCTTTGTGGATGCTTTGAAAGTCATGAAATGAACGAATGTCTTTGAGAAGCGTTCCCGCACATTCCTTTTGTTCCACAACAGGAAGAAAACGCGCGCTTTTGCGCTGAGGCGGAGGAGGGGCTTTTAGAGGGCTGCTGATTCTTTAGCTGCCCCCCTTCTGGTGACTTGTAGAGTTGAATTCCTGCCGATATATAGGTTACATATCCCCCTCGGGCTTGGTGATGTTCCCCTGATGGAACATTGTCAGGCCCTGGAACAAGAGGCAGGAAGAACAGGCACATACAAGACACAAACATCATTCCTATCACTGACTAAAACCTGGTGCAGGGTAATTTGGGAAGGAACAGGTTAGAAACTTGAGAAGACATAGGGATGCATTGTTTATCATTATTGACAATTGGGTCATTTTTGACTGTTTTAATTGTCAGGGCTCGACGAGGCGGTATAGGCATGATCTCAGTCAGGTTGTTCAAATTCTCGGGTTCGGGGTCTCGGTCGGGATTACCACGTCGAAAAAGGCGAGGGACGCCTGACGCGCATTTGTTGAGAGACTCTTGGACGACGTTCACTCGCTTGTGTAGGAGGAAGGCCAGTGTCAAATTCATAACATATCCTACGATAGTAGAGATACAAAGCGCCGTGTCAGCGGCAGACCAGGACCGAATAATTGGTGCGCCGGCGGGCGGAAGGCGAGCGATAGCTTCTAGCGCTGTCAGCCGGTGTCAATTCAACAAGAGATTTCGATTTCAACCTGACATTCATCGTCGGTGAGGTGATACAATGCTAACTCGTCAATATGGAGGATCGCGCCCTTCGGGACAGTGATCCATAACATTTGGTTGGGCAAATTAATGCGCGTGGCGTCGTGTTAATCGCATGTGAGGGTGGCTGTTCGTGCTGGGGTACTGACCAGCCATCGGTTTCTGATGATTTCGGCTTGCGTTACCTCAACTTGAGAACGTGGTGTTGTTTCGGCGGGGCACTAGTGTCGGGTTTAATGGATTCTAAACCCCGGATGCCCCTGGTATTATCGCGTACGCTGAGTTTACTCGGGTAGGGGGGAGTGAATGTCCTAAGTGAGCGTGCCCATCTTTAAGTTTGGGGCCGGATACAACTGTTCGTTGTTATCGTAATACGCCGCGACTTTAGGAGCGTGGATTTTGACATAGGTTTTCCCTTGCCGTAATCCCACATTCACAACGTCTTTGAGCCGGTAAACATTATTAACGTCGATAATGGGCAAACTAAAAACAACTAAATCACCTGTTTCCGGGTTTGCGTATATGGGAATAGCGCTACCGGGAAAGGGGCGAGATGGGTTTGGATGAGACTAGCGGGGCCCGCAGTGGCCGAAGTTACAACGTTTGAACAAGGCTAAGAGGTATCGTGTAGCACGGAATCCTATTCATGGCTACGTTGTCAATCGAGGAACTTACATCGTGTATCATGTCGTTCATGATTTTGGCGGGTGGCCTCGATCGGTCGACAGCGGTTCTCACAGCGAGTTACAACGACTTTACTGACGGAAGTCGATCTCAATTTCAGGACCTGGATTCAAGGTTTGGTTAAGGGGTTCAAAGTGAAAGAGAGGAAAGGAAACACAAAGTGAGACACGAGATAAAGAAACCAAACGATAAAATAAATTTAAAAAAAAAAAACAAAAAAAAAATTATAAAATTTTTTTTTTTACAAATTTAAAAACAATTAAAATAAAAAAAATTATAATAATAAAAAAATTATATGATAATAAAAAAAAAAAATTGAGAGTAACTCCTCTCTACTAGATTGGTCCTAGCAGTGCTGCGGAGGAGAGAATATGGGTTGTGTCTAAGCATGGTTGCTATATGTTTTCCTAAAATGACAATAATTATGCTTGTGTGGTGCATATGGTTGTCGGTCTGTGTCAGTGGGTCGGATCTTCCCCCTTTTCCTGTCGGTGGTTTGGATTTGCCGGTTGGCATTGGCAACCCATCATGGTGCATCGTGTGCGTGTGTCAGGGTACTCCCCCTCTGGCCGTGAGGTACTACGAGCTGTGGCGCAGTGAGTGGCTCAGGGACATACGTGTGGACACCGTCTTGCAGATGCAGCATGTAGTCGACAGAGTGGAGCTTGCGGAGCTCGGAGGATGTGTTATCATGGTTTTGACATGTGAGCTGTCATGGTTCGTAGTGACGAATCCGCATGTGAGGGTGAGGAGATCGTCAGCAGCGAACTGAGGTGGTATGGTAATGCAGGAGGGCAGGGGTGTGCTCGCCAGCGGCGTGCTGGCGGCGGGTTACTGCTGCCACTGTAGGGTTGGGTGGGAGGGCATGAAAGGTCCAGGACTCTTCATGTGATGCACCTGCTGTGGTGAGGGCATCGTTTTGGTCATTTGAGGGGCTGGAGTTTGGGAGGAAACGTTTAGGATGTCAGACCTGATCTGGTGTTCTCCGGAGGAATGGCAGGTGACTGAGACAGCACTTTCAGGAACTTGGAGTTTCATCAGCAGGTGTTTGTTGGACGCTGCTGTGATTTGGAGTATTGGGTGTTGAGTTAGTGTTTAACTCTGTTGCTGGGTTTTCAGGTGGGGTTTCATGTCCATCTGAAGTTAGGGTGTTTACTGTTCTCTGAGAGCAAGGTGAAGCGGTGCTGTTTTCTGGGGCTGATTTGTTCAGCTTGTCACTGCCGTTCCGTCTGACAGCTAGTCAGGCTGACTCTGGTTCGTCTTCCTTTTCCCACTGATTCTCATGAGACCACTTCTCCCAGTGTCGTCCAGGTGAGCGTTGACGTCCACGCGGTTCATCCCATCGGTCATACCTCTGTTCAGGTCGAGTGTCAGCGTGTGAGTCTCGTTCTCTGTTGGACGGGAGTGCATTCCATTCTCTGTGTGGTGGCTTAGCGCTGTCTTGGCGTTGGGTGCCCTCTAGAGCCAGTTCATGGTGTTGCGTGTTGAAATCAAGAACTGCTGGGGTTTTTGTGCTCTTTTCTGAGGCCATCTTTTGTTTGTAGTAGGCCTTTTGCACCAAGTCTCGCAACTGCTGAGTGTTCATCGTTCGTGGACATGCGAGAACGCCAAGATGGTGGCTTATGCCAGGATGAAGATTCCTGAGGAAGAGAGTTTTAAAGTTCAGTTCATCTTCCATGTCAGAATCATTGCGAGTTCCAAAATATGCTTGTCTGAGTCGACTATAGTAAGCTTGAGGAGTGTCGTGACGTCCTTGTCTCGTCTCCAGGGCAGCCACTAAGCCTTGATCGGACTCAGGGTCGGCGAACTCTTTAATAAGGGCTTTTCGCAGCCGTTGATAATCAGTCTTTGTGTTAACAGGCTGCCGGTCCAGGAAGCTGCGTACTTCAGGGCTGGATGTCGTTCGGAGTAAATAGAGTTTATCTTTGTCCGTAACGTTGGGTCGCATTTCCAGATGGAAATCAATATCTTGCAGATACGCTTGGACCGTTTGGCTGTTTGGCACGCTGGGGTTGAATTTGCCAACGTTTCGGGCGAGCTTGTCAAGGTCTTTTAGGTCCAAGCCGTGCGATGATCTGCGGCTGGCTGCAGCAGATTCTTCTGGTTCTGTCGTGATATAAAGTCCTTCAGACGGCGCTGGTGACTGTTTTAACACCACCCCCTCTGTCTTATGTTCACGTGTCAGTCCAGGCACAGGTGACTTGGTCCTGCTTGGCAGGGGTGCGGTTGGTGCACGTCCTGTCCTTGACGGCTCATGGCGTAGTTCGTAAGCGTGCTTGAGTTCCTCTTGGAAACTTTCAGACTCCTCTGTGACGTAGTCGAGCTGTTGTGTTAGGCGGCTGATCTCAGTTTCTTGATTCAGCCAAATGAGCTTCGAGGGCCTTGATTCTGCTGTTTTTGTCCCTGAAGTCAGTCTTTGCCTTCTCTAGTAGCTTCTCTGCATACTGTAGCTTGTCTGCACGATCAGCGAAATCCTCTTTGAGTTGCTGCATTTCGTGGCTGGTAGCTGCTAGAGTTTCTTTTAGCCTGTTGATCTCCGCATCGGCGCCTTGCTCCACCTCATCGGTCCCTTCCTGTCGTTCACGTTCCAGCTGCTCTATGCGTCGTTGTGCGCTTGTCAGCTCCTGCTGGCGTTGTGCGGCGTGCTTGTCGCTCAGTTTGAGGGTGGCGATGAGTGTGTGACTTAAGCTTGAGGTGATCTTGGCTAATTCTTTGTGACTGTAGTTTTGACTTGGGTCTTGTCTCATGATGCTTGTGATGTTGTCATCTAGTTGGTCCTGTGTCTGATGTTGGAGTGCTTCAGCAGCTTTAGGGAGGATGCTGTTTGTTGTAGCACTTAGCCACATTTCCAGTCCTTCCCAGTGACCGACATGTTCTGGCTGGTGATACATGTTCTGGCGGTGATGGGATCTTGGACCGAACTGACACAGCCTTGGATGGGAAACAAAGCAAAACAAAAACACAAACAAAACAACAGGGGTGTGAATGTGCACAGTGTAGTGTATGCTAGTGTTGAGTGTGATTCTGTTTCTGTGGTCCTCTGTGATGGGGTGCGTGTAATTTGCAGCTTCTGCGTAGAAATTGCGCCCACGTAGAGGCAGCACTGTTGGGAAACAGAAAGAAAAGCACACTAACAGAATGAGTACACAGGGACAATAACACTAGACCGATCTCTCTTTTAATAGCAGATTCTCTCTTCGCTTTGTTAAGTCTGATTTAGAAGGACGCTTCTAATCAGAGGATTGTAGGCGAGTTTTCTCTTTTGTAACAAGACTGGTATTGCTATTCCAATTTTCTCCTTGATGGAGGAAAACAACAGCAATGACAGTACTTGTCCCTGAATGGCAGGATTTTACACCGCAACGCTGGTCAGCGTGTGTCACGCGTGTTAAAACTTTTGCCGATGTCTATCTTCTCATTGCGCCTGCTTTAACCTGGGGGAATAGGATTTCACAATAGAGGGTAAATGGTAAACAGTTTTGAATGTGGTTCTCAAGTTTCATACATATCTGTTCAATTGTGACATTTCGCTCTATTCGTGATCTTCCCTTGGTTAGCTTTAAGCAAACAAGTCAAATTAGAAGTTAGTAACAGGGAGAAAAGAAAAGAGAAATTAAGATTTATTCCCAAGATTTAAAACTAATACGTTGGCACAAGGTGGTGCTGTTGAGTCGCTATGCTAAGGTTACGTTTCATGCTCCAGATTGGTGAGAAATGACTTTGACCGTATGGTGTCACTGTCACTTCTCTAACACAGCACTAGGGGGAGCACTATCTACTCTCAGGCCTAAGTAAAAAGGACTAATTTTAATTTAATAAAATTACTTTAATTAAATTATTATTAATTTTTTTACTTGAGTTAATCAGATCACCTAAGGGAATGAAGTATGGCCTACAGGGGGCGCCAGACTTGTGTTAAGTCTGAAATTATAATTAAAATTAGACTTTGTGGTTTCTAATTAAAATGTATGATGTTATAATTAAAATTAATAGGCTCACCTAGGATTAGAAATTACACGTGCAATCTGCAATTGAGTTGATAAACCAATATTGTTGCAAAATGTAAACAGGAAGTGTAATCAATTATTAAATGTAATTAGAATTTTCGAATTCATAATTAATTATTAAATTAATTTACAGCTTCTAAATCACTAGTTTTGGATTCCCATAATAGTAATTAAAATAATTTCCAAACTTAAGCATTCCTCTCATTGTCATTACATCAAAATAAAGAATTTAATAATAATTATCGGTATCCTACTTGTAAGTGAAATTAAAAATTTCTGGCCCTCTTGATAACTTAAGGTTTTATTGTAGTGGTCAAATTATAAGCGCGTTTATGGTTCATAAATGGATGCTGTTGTTGGAAGCAGGAATTGAAATAATTTTGTTAAATGAAATTAATTCAAAATTAATTTGTAATCAATTGTGACATTCAACTAACAATTAAAAATTCCTAACAATAGCGCTTATCCATTGATGTGTTTTAAAATCATAAAAGCCATTATAATTGAATGAGATCAAACTCGCCATCTAATCA
This sequence comes from Oxygymnocypris stewartii, assembly GCA_003573665.1. Lineage (NCBI taxonomy): Eukaryota > Metazoa > Chordata > Actinopteri > Cypriniformes > Cyprinidae > Oxygymnocypris > Oxygymnocypris stewartii. The sequence goes on from QVTF01000004.1 coordinate 326,488, forward strand.
ACAGTATATTAAACCAACCTGTGAAATTGTTAACACTGATGAACATTAACACAGCCAACTTAAAACATAGTTAGTCTTTTAAATGAGAGAGGGAGGGAGAGAGAGAAAGGGAAAACGTGAGTGGCTTTCTCACACACACCCACTGCATTCAAGCTTTAAATGCTATGTGCTAATCGTTAGCCGTAATGCTACCAGCATGGCTTTTGCTACAATGCTACAGTTTCTTTGTTAGCTTAGCGCTAATGCTATTTACACGTGGCTAAGCTGGTCGCTATGGCGACTCAGTGCCTGTAGGCAGAAGAAAAATGTGCTTCACGCTTCAGACTTGAATTTTCTATAGCACATATAATCTCACTCATTTAGGACGAGATACATTTATCTACGGGTTACTTATAAACCACCAAAGCCTCAGCGGGCTATTATGTGAATTTTTGTCTGTTCAGACAGCACACATAACACACAAGCAATTGCACAATCTCTCCCTTTCTCAAAAACGACTGGCCACTCCTTTGAGCGCCGTGCGTTTGAATTCACTCGTGAACTCAAAATGGGCTGAGAATTACTTAAATAGCTACTTTAATATTCTACAGCCGGGAGAGTCACGTGGCTGGGTTTGCAGTGGAACACGCACTAACAAAAGCATTACCACGAAGGCCTTAAGAGAGGGGCAACAAGGGACACGCTCGTTCGCCTCTCATGCGCTTTAGAGCGACTTTTATTAATTATTTACTGCAGTTTAATTTCTTCTCGAACTCGAGTTAACAGTTACACTCTCTTTCATTCAACTTCACTGTGTTTCGCAAACAAGAATGCAATACCACAAATTACCGTTTGTTTCTCTATATTTACTCAATTCTTTTCCGGATAAAGATTGAGAAATAACTTATTGTCTCTGGTTTGACTTATCAGATTTAAATCTTTAGATGCCCGCTTTTTTTTCTCCACCATTATGTAGTAAAAATACCAGTTTAACATGGAGCTATTGTTTCAGCTCCGGGAATTAGTTATTAAATATTTAATATGCTCGATTAAGCCCTATTAATATTTCTTTACAGTTTACACCTTATTAAGTGCTTGTCCAGCAATCACTAAAAGTACATTCTGTTAATTTAATTAAAATCTCGCTTACATTCCCCGTGGCCCCAGGTAATGATAGACGGGATTAATACTTTCTCTTTTGAGCTAGGCTGCGTTATCTTTAGGGCAAATAAGGATAAAAATACTTAAAATCACATTCCAGAGACACTTGTTTATAAAATGGAAAAGGTTTATTCGGGATATTGCTATTCTAACATAAATGGATTAACTGATAAGACCCAAACATACAAACACATACATACGAGAGTTGAGGTTAAGGTTTAAAGAATAATATTCTTTCTATTTCATAACTTAACCAACCAGCCAAAAGATCACGAACGAACCTTTGCTTCGTTACTGCATTCAGATCATATTTTAACCAGTTCAGTCAGGATTAGGAATTCAGTTTGTACTTGCTTGAATGGGTTTAAAGCAGGCTCGACGTTGGTTCGTTTTCCCGCGTGAGTTCAGTTCTTTGTTTCGGGTGTCACGTGTTCAGCTCGGGCTCCTTCGGTTGTTCTCGTGTGGAGACTTGAGATGGCTGCGTGACGTCATCGGGAAAGCTCTCCTCCGCAATCGTTGACTTCGTGGCTCCGTTACGGCTTTGGCACGGTCTTAGACCCCCTCCGATGGTTGGTTTCGTTGAGAGAGAGTCCGGCGGGCCGGCTTCCAGGTCAGCCTTGCGCGCGTTTGAACGCGCCGAGTTCAGGAGCGCCAGAGAGTTGCAAGAGGGAAGAGAGGGAGGCGCGCCGCTCGCGCGTCGTTTTAAACAGTCCGTTTTCTTGGACATCCCCAAAGGCGGCTGGTCCAATCAGAGCGTCGGTACGGGGCGGAGCCCCGCCTGCCCGGCTGGTTTTTTGCAAAGCATTTTCAATGGAGAAAAGAATAACTTTTGATCCCTGTATTAAAACTTTTATCAAGTTTACACATTTATAATATCACCACATTCGTTATCGTACTGATTTATGAAATTTTGCAACCATTCATAAAAGTCTAAACACTGCAGCCTACACATTCCAGGTTAAAGCACGATTAGAAATCAGCCCACGTTTTCCTAAATTAATATTCATATTCCACAAGCATATGAGAGAAAGAGTACACATTAATATCCATATATTTCTTTGTGGATGCTTTGAAAGTCATGAAATGAACGAATGTCTTTGAGAAGCGTTCCCGCACATTCCTTTTGTTCCACAACAGGAAGAAAACGCGCGCTTTTGCGCTGAGGCGGAGGAGGGGCTTTTAGAGGGCTGCTGATTCTTTAGCTGCCCCCCTTCTGGTGACTTGTAGAGTTGAATTCCTGCCGATATATAGGTTACAGCACACATGTTAACATAAGCGCTAATGTAGTTAGCACTACTCTGACGAATTTATCAGTAACATAGTTTAAGAACTTGAAAACTACACGACTTCTCACAAGTGAGGTAACAACAACGGCTCTGTTCGTGAAGAAAAGGAACTTAAATTCTCAATATAGACATTGCAGCCGATCACTGACTCACAGAGGTAACATTAATCTCTCTCTCGCTCGCTCTCTCGCTCGCTCTCTCTCTCTCTTG